>JBBPDB010000001.1:43838532-43874038 GCA_037974465.1 Brachypetersius altus | reverse complement strand
GAAAGCTGGTGATCCACTGACAGACAGGGCTGGGGACAGAGAGCTGGGTTAATTTGAGGTGGAGGAGTGATGGGATGTCCCTGGTCTGTCCAGGTGTTGCAGTACATAATGCAGTCCCATATTGACTGTGGGACAAGCAATCCATACATTTTGTTAGAAACCTAAAACACAAAAACATATATTTTACCTCTTTCAGGGAAAAGGTTTTCCAATGACTGAAATCTGGTTAGATAGCAGATTGCATTTACAATGACAATCAGTTATAGTTTTCTCAATCAGCTTGTCCCATCAGTTTAAGATTGGTTGATTCCTCTGTCACTTTCTAATTATGGTGTTGGTTAAGCAGATATAAGGCCTTCTGTCCAGTTCCTGAAAGATTAACCAATGAGAGAGCTCAGTTGGCTGTATCTAGAAAGAAAGTGATTGACTAGTTTACCATTTGTGCCTGTATGTGTCATTCCACACTAAACCAAACAATAAAAAATGATCATATTACAATTATTAAATACAAGTATGATGATTCTATTTTTAAACTTATCTCAAAGTATCATGGGAAAAGTTACAGGTTGAATTGTACCTTGCTGTACCCCTCTGGTTTAGATCTGGTCAGTAGGGCACACAGTGCCTATTTGTATCAGTATTCTATTTAGAATGCATTATCTGTTCACACCAAATAATATAACTGTATAAATGTTCTGTTTCTGTTGGTCAGTTTTAAATTAGAAGTGCCAGTAGACTGAAGTGACTGCCATGTGTTATTTGTTAATAGAAACTTGAATGTAGAATTAAACAGAGACTGTAGTCATGAATTATCACTCCAGAGAGCTTAAAGAACAAGCAAACATCTTCCTCCTTTAAAGGAACCACTTCAGTGGTGCCAGCACATTCACAGACCTTCTATCAGATGTGAATATTAGGGAATAAATGATGTGGCCCACTTTAAAGTGTCATTTTCCAGAGTTTATTTCGGTTCTCTATTCTGGTTCCTTAAATGAGAGTTCAGGTCAGGTCATTGTAGCCTGAGGCCTAGCTACATGTAATCCTCCTGAATAATTGGGTCATTTACTCCTGCCTTGCCTTTTTCATGAGGTATAAGAAGGAAAAGAGAGAATGAGCTCAACAGGACAATGACGATCTTTGAGTATAGAACAAAATGTTCAATCTTTAGGACTGTGGCAGGACAATTTATTCTAAAATGACTAGATTAGTAAAAGGCACTGTTAGCTTCAGTTAGGAGTTTATAAATCATGTTATTAATAATTATTATTATTTACATATTTACTTTATTTATTATTATTATTTACATTTTTTAAGCTTTTTGGAGATTGTTTAGTGGATCTTTGTCTTTAAAAGGAGGGGTAAAACAAGAGGACTAAACCTTTAGAATTCAATAATTATTGTTGCTGATTAGCTATTCTTACATATCAGATGATGGGACACTGCTGAGAAACTTTGATTGCATTCAGCCACAAGAGCTTTAATGAGGTCAGATAAAATGCATGTTTTGCACACAGCCAATATGGCTGACCAAACTGTTAGCCAAACAGCTAGCAAAAAAGCTAAGCAGTTGTACTCTTCCCCTTTCTGCCCCTCTCCCTTTTTCTCTGTGTCCTCCACCCCTCTGATGTCTCAGTTTTCTCTCTCTGAATGAGTTTTGGCCACAGGGCCCCGCTCTTCTATGTGAGATGGGTGCAGCGTTAACATGGTACTTACTCCCCTCTGCAGACTGGCACACACACCGCTATCTCTCTGAAGGATGGAGACTAAAGATAGCATCAGAGAAACTCTATCAGCACGGGTCCAGATGTCTACTGCCACAGTGTCTTAATAACCCTGCCACAGCTCACCTACGAGCTGTCACAATGTTTTGCACCACAAAATGCGTGTGTGTGTGTGTGTGTGTGTGTGTGTCAGTGCAAGAGAGTGAAATTGAGATGCATGCACCATTTATTACGTTTGACATTTGTCGCAGACACACCCTATTTATTAATCTATCTATCTATCTATCTATCTATCTATCTATCTATCTATCTATCTATCTATCTATCTATCTCATGTGTATGAATTCTCATATTAAAAGCATTAATGTCCTCTTAACCCTCTTAACCTTATAATTTATCACTTGCAGAAAACTGCAAGCATAAAACATCTTCACCTTTTGTTGAAAAATCATTTAAATAAATAATAAATATAAAACTCTAATAAATAGTCAGTATAGATATATTCCTGGCACATTCAAGTTCATCTCGGAATTGCATAGCAGTTGTTTGTTCTTTGTTATGAAAATTACACGCCTACTCGCACACAGACACAAACACACACACACACACGCACACACACACACACACACACACAAAGACACAAACAAAAACATGAAAAATGTTTGCAAAAATGACCTTTATCAAACACTCTTGCAAGTCAGCTTAAATGTCCTTCACATTTCATGCAACTGCTTGCCAAAAAGTCATGGTTATCTAAGGAGGTTTCTGAGCTACACTCATAGCAAAAAGGTTTCTATTTAGCACCAAACAAACTCTATACCAACCACAGAATGTTTTTTGCTTGTATACAGAAACCAGTAGCATATATTGGCATTTGGTTATGGCACAGAACATTCATCAGAATCAAATCATAGCAATCAAACTTAAACGATAAATGGTAATGTCGTCAACTGTCAAAGTCTTGTGCACAAATCGCAGTCCAAATCTGGCCTCATATAAAAATGGTAAAGTAGTGGTAAACTGGTAAAGTAGTGTGGTTCGTTTTTGGGGGGCTTTCAAAATATACCACTGACACCAAAGCGCTTTTATTGTGCGCAGTTATTCTTGAGCAATGGGAATATGAAATGGAAGCTTGGACCCACTGGTGGCTTCTGGCTATTGAATGGGTTAATCAGGTAACTTTGAAGATGACGTCTCTGACTGGTCAGCTGCTGCGGTTGATTCCGCCCATGTGTCTGGCCTCATTGCTAGCTTCTTCCTGGGAGGTGGCTGACTTTCAGAGAACAGAAGTGAGCTTAGGAAAAAAAAATCAATAATACATGATTTATTGATCACTAAAAATGCTCCTCATTAGCCCCCTGAGTAGCCCTCTGCATTTAACAGATGACAAAATGTCACCCCGCTACTAAAACTGCCCCGGGTGCTGTCACACCTCTACCCACCACTGCAGAGGGCAGAGCTAACAGCCTGCAAAATGACCAGGAAAACAAAAAAGGGCTAAAGAAAGTTATACTGATGTTCACAAAAAAAAAACTTATGTTCATTTTAACAAATATGGGCTGCTATGGCATGTTCCAGTCATGTGTAGTTTCCTTATTGTACAAGAACGTACAAATGCAATACATGCTAGACAATCTGCATTAATATAAAAGTTTCTCTCCTAGTCGTTTGCAGTGCAATATTTCTGTGATCCTTAAAGGCGATTTGAAGAGAAGAACGTGTATCAATGAATATGAGTGATTAAGGCACCATCACAGCAAACAGCCTGTGAAAGAAACTACAAATACTTTTCTCTATGGTCTCTAGAAGGTGGCGGTGATAAAGGTGACTGTCAGCTGTCATGTTTTATGCAGCATTAAAACTTAATTTTGAGTGCATTAGGTGTTTTGCTCTACAACATTTACACATTCTGCTCGGATTTAGGATGAATATTGTGGTGTTGTATGCTTCAGACATGTGGAAATATTCCACTGGCTTATCATGGATATTTTAGTCATAATGTAAAGGCCTTGAGCTGCCACTCTTCTGGTCATAACATTCATCTGTTATCCACAGCTCAATAATGCTGTCCTCGAAAGAAACCATGGAAATAAAATGTAGAGCTTTTTGCATAATGACTGTGATAGTGGTCAAAGCAATATGCAAGAAAGAGTAGTCAGAGTACATTCTGTAAGTAACAACCAAAGCAACACTTTATTTAATACTTTTAAAATGTTGTAATCTGTTATTTATGTTTTATGAAATACTTCCATGAAGGCAAACTAGGCAGTTGTGTAGAGTGGCACTTCAGGAAGGATGGTAAAACGTACCAAGTCCTGCTCATCATTTTACCAAGTTCCGTGTTTATTCTGGACATTGATAAACTGTATTTGTTAGCTGTTACTCAGGTTGAGAAATGCCTCAGCCTGTCCTAACTTTAGCTCTGCATGCAACACTCAGCTTTGTATGTGAGGAACTTTTAAATCAGATGCGCAAGAGTTTGGAGAGAAGAGAGAAATTTTACCCACTTCCTAAACCAAAAACAGAAGAAGCATAAAACATGATGGATGACTTCATGACCATTTAAACCTGAGGAAATAAAAATCATGGCACATCTGACATGTGGCTAACTAGCAAGTCTGACTGACTGTGAAAGTCTTGCGGTTCCATAATATGAAACTAATGAAAACTAAATGAATGTTAAGGTAACTAATGTACACTGTGGCGTTGGTATGAAGAACTGTGTTTGCATCCAAGTGATATAGAGACTGAAAAAATATAATTTTATACAGTGAATCATTATGAATCATTATGAGCCATATATCAAAAAAAGAAGTTTTGTAAATAGCAAAATTTACTTAAACTAAAGTGGAGACACAGGTTGTGTGTGTTTTGGCCGTTAGCAAGATATCTGATGAAAATAAAGTGAACGCCACAGTTTAAATGTGCATTTGAAAGTCGCAGTGAAAGTGCTAATTTGAAAACACACACATAGGAAAGCAGTTCTATAACACTGAAAGATATGATAATGTATGGGATTGAAATCATGTCAGTGACAGTCAATGCACTGTCAGAAAAGAAATGAAGTGTACAGGTGTTGTTTTTAGGTATAAACAAAATATTTTTTTACAAAAATAGTATGTGTTCTCTAAATAAAGGTACTGAAAATATACCCTTTAGGGACTCACTCTAACAAAAGTGTTTCCCTTTCAAAAGTATAGGAGTGCCACCAACTTCCCTCAGCTTTATAACTGGATATTCATTTACATTTCTCACTAGATATCACTGTAATATAATGAATTACTTTTCACAACAGTGCTTTTTTAACATTCTCAACATTTTGTTGTAATGTATTCATAGATTCTCCTACTATTTTCTTTGACATATTATTCTTTCCTGCCACTGAGCAACTCGGAGATAAAACAAACAAGCAAACAGAAACTACCAGCCCATGAATTCCAGATACAACAGTCTTGGGTGAAACAACAAACAACTAATGGAATGGTCTTTATTTGAAGGGAGGAAATTGAGCTGAAGGTGGGGTCTGCTGTGATCCAGTGTGCTTTTAATTAAATCAAGAAACTGTTTTAATTAAGTCAAGGGTCAGGCTCGCTGTACCCAAAATTTCTCCCCAATTACTGGCCCATCTTTATGCCTTATGTTCCCACAAAGCACAGCAACCCCGCTGGCCTTAGGTTTCTACTCAGTTGCTCTCACTCGTACCTTCCCTTTATTATAGACCTGGACCTGGTGAAGGACCTGCATGTTGGTGTCCTTGGCAGTAAGAGTGCTCTTTGATGAAACAAGCTTTTTTTATGATGTTAAGAATGCTGATACTACCTTGACCATGTTTTTTTTTTTTTGTTGCTGAAAATCTTTTCAGAGGAAGAGGAAGGTCAAAAGAGGCAGCAGAATTTCTGACTGACACGCAAGCTGCCACATTTGTTGTGCAGAAGGGCTTGGGGACAGGGCTGGAGAGGGGAGGGGAGCAGAAGGGGAAGGCGTTGAAGAAACCTTCGTGTCTGTTCTGTCCCGCAGTGACAACGATCCCTCATGTCCTTTCTCGTGCTGCAGGAAGTGTCCAAGGCTAGCCGAGATTCTGACTGCAATGCTTCATCACCGGTCAGTGTGATGCATGAATGTGCTCCTGCCCACAGTGGGGCATTCCCCAAGACCTTTAGGGGCCCAGAGACAGAATGGCACATGGGCCGGCAGTCAGCCCCGGGTGATTAAAGAGGCTCCAGTTCAGCTCCCATTATTCTCCTGCCACTGTCTTTGTGTCCACAGTGACTGTCTTCTTAGTGACAGTCTCAAATCTAATACTTCCATAGTGTACAGGCACTCTTAGCACAAGCAGCATGTTCACGCTGGGAAACGTATCTTAATATGATGCTTGATATACTTGATATACCTGTAAGACTAAGCCATCACCCACTGAGTTTGACTGATCAATGCTGAAGCCATGTTAAGATCTAAATACATTTTTTCCACTGAATTGTTCCACTATGTATTATTGTAGCCCCTCATAATACAACAATTTAATGCATAATTATATTTAAAAATACATTTCAATGACCACCATGTGTCCAAACCAAAAATAATGTAAGAACCCTGACTTGTAAGAGTACAGACACTGAAATATATTGTGGGGGGCTGTAGTGCCCAAATGGAAGCACAGGGTAAAGTAAATGAAGTGGCACTTTCGGGCGAGTCTAGACCAAAGAATGAAGAATCCAGCACATCTGCCCACCATGCATCATAAAAATTCATTTTATGAGAAAAACTCCAACTGCCACCACTACTGATTTGCCAAGAGGAAAAAAAACAGAATGCTTCCCCTTTCTTTGGCGTGCGTTGCTCATTCTGTTTCAGCAGATTTAATTGCACATTTATGTCGATAAAAAGGAGGAAACATTAGTTTTGACTGCCTTTGTTGAGACAGTTAGTCAAATGTTGCACATGTGGAAAGGCATCCTTATTCAATCTAAAATCAAAAATGACACCACCCGGTTCAGACTCAAGCTTGCGTATGGCTTCGTTTCTGGACATTAACCCTAGTGCTAAACTGAGAAAAGGATTTTCAGTGGATAATCCCCACTGACAGAGTAATGTAGTTAGACGGTACGCTTAATCTGTGTGGGGAAAACCAGCTTGTGCTCCTAGAAAAAAGCTCAGTGCAAATGTACCATCTTTAGTAACCTCTGCAGTGACGGGTGTTGATAAAAAGGGGAAGGGAGTGTTTAACAGATTTCGATTGAGATTCATTAAGAGATATTTAACTTTCAAACAGCATAGCTCCTCATGTTCAATAGAAAATGTTCGGGAAAACATGTACCAAGTCTTTTTCAAACGTTAGGTATAGGAATTCATCACAATAAAGGCAATTTAGTTCAAATTCGTTACATTTATAAGAAGGGGAAAACTATAGGAATCTGTAACAATTTAAACAAATGCTTCCAATAATGAAGAGAATGTCAGAATGGCTGAGAATGTTGCATTGCACTAGGAATGACATTAACATTCTGAATGTGGTGAAGATTTTCTGGATGACTCACAAATTACTAGAAATATATTTTCACATGAGATTATGTGTCATTGAATCATTTATTGGTGTTTAAATGTCACACATTCGAGTACTTCCTTAAATTGCATTTGTAATGTTTGCTATACTACAATATATCATTATTTTTACAATTTAAATACAATATCATCTTGTTTTATTTTATTACTTAAATCAATGTGGCATGTGTCGTAGATCTATAAAATATTTTCAGGTTCTCAAGCTTTTTCCTTTCATGGTCAACAGCCAATGCCGCCTTTTGTGGACGGCGTATTTAATTTGCAGCGATTACACCCTTTAGAGTTCTGGATGATAGACATTTGCAGTTTAAATTATGACCTTCGAGTTTTGCATGCTTCCCGATTCATGGTGATCGTTTTCTGGCTCTCTCCGTGAATGTGGAGATGTGACAGTGTAACATATTTCCAGTACCTGAAATGAGCAGCTATTTCTGCCTACACTGAGGCGACTACAAATAAAGCTTGCTGCTTTATTCTTCCATTCGCTGCCTAATTAAAGGTGCACAGCTTCTGTTGAGTTGGGTTAGAGTCGGACCTTCAGCTCCGGCTTATTCAAATGGCAGTCCCTGAGGGACAAATCCAAACTTGGGTGAGCTCGCAAGCTGTTCTGCATCAGTACGGTAACACCTGCTATTACAAGTTCCGTCTGCCACTCAACCTGGTCCAACGGGGGGCGCAAGGACCACAACAACATTTGTACCTACAAAATTCCTGATTAGCATACCGTGGGGAATAAAGGACAGAGTTGGAAAAGAGAGCTAGAGGGAAGAAAAATAATGGCAAACGGTGCTCACACACTCTTGAAAGTAAAGCTGCCAAAAAGGGTACTTTGGAGCAATGCCACAGAAGAACCCCATTTTGCTTTTTCGTATGTTTGTATGTGTTAAGATTATTGTTAAGATTGTAGACAAACATGACCATTTACATTTTCTCACTAAATGTGATGATATAGGACTGTCAGTAATGTAAAGGACTTAGGGGTGGCTATAATGACGGAAAATAATTGTGTAAGACTGTATTTATCTGTGTCTTTGCAAAACCTATGTTTGATTTATTGAAAGTACTTTTATTACCTTTTGTGCATAGAACAATTAGAACAAAATCATAGTAAAAAGGTTGCGCATTAAACTGCATTGAACTAAAGCACAAAACCAAAGAAAAAACACTTTGGACCATTAACATGTAAAAAGAAAACTGATTGGGGTCAGTAGTAAAAATCGTGTAATTATTTGAGTTTTTAATGAATCATTCCATTAAATAGCCTTAAAGAGATGCTGGTAAGGCTGCAGAGACACAAAAAAGAAGCTTAGGCATGAAATGAAGCTTTACAGTTCAGAGGGTATTCACTCACAGCCCAATTTTCTGACACGAATGCAGTAAACCTTCCAGTGTCAGTGTCTCAGAGGTGTAAGCACTTTTCTCCCTGAAGGACCCAAAAGCCACCGGTGCACACACGCAGAACTATGTGTCCTAATGATTGCCATTAACAAACCCAGAATTCAGTCCAGGCCCACTGAGCTGTCAGCGTTTGAGGATGCGCATCATACCTGAAATCACACAAGACCAATCCAGATTAATAAGAATGCATCATGGGAAAATCTGTTTAACAAAACTTTCACTGTGGGGAGAATCATTTGTGCAAGTAATGAGTGTCAAAAAACAACATCTAAAATGTTATAGCTTGTTGTGCATTGCTAGACAGTCACAGAGTGAATAATTTGTCTGACAATGTTTTTTTTTGCATTTGAATATCTACGCTGATGTAAATATGTCAGTCTAGTATATCACTTTACTCAAAAAGACCGCAACCATAAAACCAAATTGCTTTGGCTCTGGTTATCTCAACTTACATACTGAAAGCACTCCAGACAAGGCAAAAGACATCGTTTATAAAGGATCAACACAATCAACATCAGTTGTTATACAGGCCATTTTATTGATGACTTTTCACCACAAAAAGTGTCACGACTGCTGAGATTTTTTAGGAACAAGTCTTGAGTGCTGTGAGGCCTTATAAATACTGGCCTACAGTAAATAGTTGCCACTATTTTCAGCTATTTGTATATTTGTGTAGAGAACAGAATGTCATACAGTTGCTATAGAAGAATACTCTTCAACAGAACACCATTTAAGATCAGTGTGTGTTGATTTAGGCATGCAAGTGATCAAATACATTTGAAAAGGCTTAAAAAGAAAAGAAATGAATTAAGAAACAAAGCTGCTTTCTGCCAAAATATTCTTTTACGAAGGACTACAGTTGACGGACTGTAAGTAAAAGTTAGTGTTGAGAGAGAGAGAGAGAGAGAGAGAGAAGCATGCCTCACTACAGGAACACCTGCTTTAGCAGCCTCACCAAGCCACTCACGCCTACCATCGGGAACACACTGTGAATGGCGTCTCTGAGCCCAGTGTCATCTGGATGAGAAAACATGGATCCTCTTCATCTAAATAAACTAGCGAGGGCCGAGGTGAGGGAGTGCAAAGTAGGGTAAACGTATGCAAATTTCCAAGCACGTATGGACCTTCTGTGGCCGCGTTTTCACTCATTCTTCATGTATTCCCTTTCTCCAGACGTCATTAAAAGACACAGAGATAAAAATGAAGAGCAGTGGGTGCTCCCCTCCCCTTCTCTCTCTGTTGTCCATTATGAGAATCAATCATCCCTTTTTAAATATGTTATTAATAAAGGCGTTAAGCCGCATATATATTTCATGCTGTTGGAAGAGAGTCTGCCTCTCTTGTGATGCGGTTTAGGCTAGCGTTCATTCATAATTAATCCACATCACTGGGGATTGTGTATTACCAATCCCCTATGAGCTGAAACTTAACGCTGACCATGTTTTTCATCTACGCCCAAGTCAGAACGCCATAATAACCAGCAGTTTGAAGAGGGCCAGCCTTCACAAAGCTCATTACTTCCACACAGCAAAGAAAGGAAAACGCCAGAAATAAAGCATGAATGACCAGGCAGAGGACAAATTAAATAATGGATAAGACTATACTACATGTACTATATGGACAAAACCATTAGACAAACAGGAACTGCATTTAAATACATAGACTTTAATATGGAGTTGGTCCCCGCTATGCAGCTTTAACATCTTCTACTCATCTTGGAAGGCTTTTCACACGGTTTTGGAGTTTCTGAGAGAGTTTGTGCATTCTGTAGAGTGTTTATGAGGTCAGATACTTATGCTGGACAAAAAGGCCTCGTTCACAGTCTCTATTCCAGTTCATCCCAAAGGTGTTGGATGGGGTTGAGGTCAGGGTTCTGTGTGGGCCTGTCAATTTCTTCCACACTGAACTCGTCCAACCATGTATTTATGGAGCTTGCTTTGTGCACTGGGACACAGTCATGCTGGAATAGAAAAGGGTCTTCCCCAAACTGTGTCCACGAAGTTGGAAGCATGGCGTTGTCCAAAATGTTGTGGTATACTGACACATTAAGATGGATCTTAACTGGATGTGACCTAGCCCAAACCCTAAAAAACAAGTCTGTCCCAATACTTTTGTCCATATAGTGTACCATTTATGTGTGTTATAAAAAGGCTGGCTGTGAGACTGATTTTTTGCACAGGTATATCCACCAAATACCATATAAAACCATCCACAGCTTTATCTTAAATAGGCCTAATTACAGCTTAAAGCAGGAGAGAAAGAGTTTGCTGACAAATGCACTAATTATTTTATCTACCAAATTTTCTAATTAACCTCACATGTCAACCTACACACACACACACACACACACAGTCATGCAGACAGACGAGGCCCTCAATGATGGTGTCAACAGATACCACATGTGAAAAGAATGAGAAGGTAAGAGAAAGGTAGGACCAGGATGGGTTCTGTGAGGTATAAACATTGCACCATGATTAATTAGTTTTCTCGCTTTACGTTCTAATTTACCACTTTTGTTCTATATTTTACTGTAGTCAACTTAACATCTTCTGCCCTGAGGATGGTAACATGCCGTGAATCATGTTGATGACAGAAGAGGTCAGTCTATATATGTAACCCTATATTAAAAAGGAAGTTCTGGAACCATTAGATATAATTATTACTGTCATTTTCTGACATAAATATAGGTACATCATTGGAAGATCGTTACATAGATCGTTAATAGTAATTAGATTACATTTACACTGAATATAGATTCTGTGTCAAGAGTCTGCACTTCTGACGCTGTTGCTTTGCTGTGCTGTCATGAACTGATAAACATGCAGGAAAAATGGAAAGGTTGTTAATTTTCTTCTTTCCACAAAACATAACTTTCAGAGCAGCAACTTTATTAACTCCAATCCCTAACAAAATATTTCCTCTTCTACGTTCAAGCATAACTATGAAATTGAAAGGTTTAACTAGAATTTGCCCACTTGCTTCAAATAGCAACTAACTAGAAGTCAGTACTTTACAATTCCAATTACATGCTTTTGTTACTGCCAGTTATAACTGCAACCTCTTTAGAATCACTTTACTGTTTTATGTTGTTTTTAATTCAAAGGGTCTAGGCGCTGTACTGCTGTCGCTTGCATGTAACCACAGCATTATGCCTTTCAGTAGGACGTCTGATTTTAACTGTTGTACCGCCACACGCTACTTGTGCATGGCAGTAGTACATTCACAAACGTTCCAATGAGTTTTTTTGATGCATGTGTGGAATTCTGAGTTGACTCACATTTTTACAGTCTTAATTGTTTAGTCTGTTGGTGGTTTCGAAGAGAAACGGAAAAAAGAGTTTGTTCCACAGGCCTGAATGTTAATTATGATGCTGGCAGAAGAACTGAAGGGCTTGCAGAGCGTTTAATGATAAATAGTGCAGATGTAGTTAAGACTTAGTCTAGCCTTCGTGTGCTGTCACTGGAGCTGGAATACAAGCCATTATTCTCAGACACCAAATGTTAGTGTGACTATAACATAAAACAGTTTCGTCTTTTAAAGAGCCTACAATTTATTTTTCACTTATGTGTGTAAATGTTGTTAAATGTTCATCATGTCCTATTCAGTTTCCAGCCCATACAGTCATTATATAGAAACTAAACCTAAAAACTGCCTGTTTTGAAAACATGATTGTCACAAAATCGGTGCATTTACATCTACACCTACTTCTTCAGTCTACAGTCGTTGATCCTCTTCTATTAATATTAAACTTATGAGGAATGTGTCTTGGACTGGTTTCTGAATGCCACACAAAATAGATCAACCAATGAAAAAGGGCTCATTTACAAAAATCAGTCTTAATTTAATTCGTTAACCCTTATAGTCACGTGTGAACACACCACAGCACAGCAGACATGATATTCGGGGCCTGTGGGACCTGTTTTCATTTTTTATCAAAAGAAAAACGAGTAGCATATTCATAAATGTGGTCTAATAAAGGTAAAGGACAAATAGTAGTAGTAGTAGTACTTTATTTGTCTCAAATTGGGCAATTGTTTTTGCAGTGGTAGCACACAAATTCACACACATTTCCACAAACTTTTCATGACACAAGTTTAAAAAAAAATAGGTAAATAGTAAAATAGATTGACAAGTAGAATAAAATAGAATAAAATAAATACATAAATACATGTATAGTCACAATAGAAAGAATGGGAGAGCTATAAAAAAAATCTGTTTAGTATTTTAACATAATTGTTTGATTGTGCTGATTTGAAAACCCAGAAATGGAGTGGGTCCACCAGACCCACGAACACTGGCTGAATAACAAAAATATGAACACCATACAAAGGATAACCCATTTGCCAATTGAAGCAGGGGGCTGCCACTAACAAGGGAGCAGCGTGTGGGGATGGTACTTTGATCAAGGGTACCATAGTGGTGACACTAGCAGCTGGGATTCGAACCCACAACCTCCTGATTGCAGTGCCCGAACCACTAGGCTATCCAGTTGCCCCTCAGTATTGTTTTTATTCTAAGGACATGTACCCTGCCAGGAAAAAGATGGACCTTTCAGTACAAATATTGTCCCTGGGTTAGTACCCTCACATGTTTTCAGTGGTTAGGAAATATAGCTGTAAAATATTCCATTGCATTCACATGTTATAAACTGCATGTCATATCTAGATTCTAGGTTTTTTATTACTTTTTTTTTTTTTTAACTGGACCATAAGGACCATGTAGTATATTTGTGGGTACACTTACGTTGTTTGTACAGTGTTCAGGTTTTTCTAATGGCAGTATAAATATGAATATAAAACCTAACAAACACTACAGATAACTTCAAGGAAACCCAAATGAAAGCAAATCTGATATATGGGTGCTTAAATAACTTAAAAGTGCTTAAAACAATCCAGATTCTATTAGTGCCTCTGTGTTTTTTCAGTGTGCAGGAAGCAATGTATAGAGTTACTGGTGAGAGATAGGTTTGAGGCTGGTGTAATGAAAAGAAGAGGATGAAGGTGTGAAGGGAAGCTCAGATGTAGCAGATATGTTTTAATGAATGCTGACATTTTCCATGTAGCCTAATCTGCAGTAATCCCTTCCTCTCCCAACAGGAAGGAGCTTTCCTGCCTTTATGCCTCTGTGCAGTGGTCACTATCCAACAGCTGATACCTCTATATCTAGAGGTAATTATGGTAAAACTCTACTGATGGGAAGTGTTTATAATGCCCCAAAAACATACAGAAACATTCATAAAGGCTTATTCCAATAGGTGTTATCTGCCAGTTTCTTGGATTAACTGATCAAAGAGGTAGTTGCTTTAGAATCAGAATAAGAAAATGTTATTAAGACCGGAGGAAATGTAATGACTGCAAAGACACACAGAGACAAGAACAATATAAAATATAAAGTGTAAATAAATCAAAAATAAACGTCTGTAGACAAACCTCAGTATGAAAATACACTATCTACACAAATGCTGCATATAAATAAGCATTCTTTATAAAGTGACACAGCCAAATGTAATGAGGGTCATGTCAGCTTGGCAGAAAAGTCGTTTTAATGACAGATTATATCTGCTTTAATAAGTATTTATCAATGTTCATGTAGGCTCATGCCAGTTTTAATGTTAGACTGTTGTGTAATGAAGCACTACACCATTTCTAATGCCCTGAAAACAGATTGACCATTAATAAGAGTGAATGTTTTCAGCCAGGATCTCTTTCCAATACCTAAAAAAAACCCCTCAAAATCTAAATGTACATTTTGTTCACCTTTTGTTGACGTTCTGTACCAAAGCTCTGAAACTGTGATGAAAAAAAATCAAACTAATAAATAAATAAATAAGTATCAAATGCATAAATAAGTACACAAATAAATTAATAAAATAAAGAACATGTTCTTTTCTTTGCTTTTCTTTTTTTAAAAAAAACATTTTAATTTATTTATTTATCTCCTGCCTCCTGGTCTCCCATGGAAAAAAAAAAAAACCTTCTTCAGCCCCTCTCTCCTCTCCTTTTGATGTGTTTGCCTTCACGGCTTCTGAGCACTCTCTAATTCCATCTGGCCACAACAGAGGCGGCGGAATGACGAGAAAAAGCATTTCCATATGTGCAAATTAGGAGGCTGCCTCCCCAAAACTTCCTCTGAAGTAGATAGCACAGCGGACGCCTGCCAAGTCCACTAATGGCAATCAAGAAGAGGGCTTTTATTGGCCTGTGTCTACCAAGCTGCAGCCCTTCATATGCATCTTATAATTCTAGTTACAACTCTGCTGTCTAGACAGGTAACAATAACTTCTTTTAAATGAATATTAATAATTAAAACACATAATAACAACAACAATAAGAACAATATTAATACAAAATAGTAGTAGTATTGTTATTAGTAGTAGAAGTATAGATATGTGTATAGTTGTGAATCGTCAGGTCACAAAGCTGAAAAAATGATGTGTAATTTTGTTAAATCTGTCTGTTTTTGTGGTGTACTGTGCAGCATATGTCTACTGGTCTGCTGCTCTGCTGATTTGTTAGCATTTTAAAGCACCTCAGATTAATAAAAGTAATGGCACTCTGCATTAAGCCAAGAGTGCACAGATACCGCTGCCTGCGGGAGAGCACTGCACTCAGGTAGCCTCCTGTTATTAATGTATAGATGGGACCTGGCACTCATCCACTCAGCAAATACTTGACATACTTCAAGGGAGAGGAATTACTGCCAGAAATGCTAAACAAATGCAGAAAACTTTATAATGCCATTACACCATACTCTTTCTGTTATGCTTTAACACTAGAAGGTAAAATCTGTGGTTAGGTTGAAACTCTTGAAAACTTTATTATTCACATAATGATTAATAATAAATGGCAATAACACTTAACCCTCCTAACCTTTTCAGGGTGTTTACACCTTGAAACATCTTCTTTCAAGGTTGGTTTAATCATTTGCCATTCATCGCTTTTAAAAGCACGCAGAGAAATTTTGTGGAAAGTGCAGATTATATGTGCTTGTAGGAAAAAGACGTTATACTTTATTCCTATTTTAACTGTATGCATTGCCATTTTTATTACTGCTGTCCAGAGAGAGCACCAAGGACTGCATCTTCCACCCAAGTCGAGTAACATATAGTAATATAGTCATTGTTTCCAGCTGCACAGTGATTGTAGCCTTATTCATACAGCTTGTGGATTCTTGATACAGTAAAGGACCTCGAAGTGAATTGTAACTTTCCAATTTGCCATTGCTTTTGTTAGTTAACTGCTTGTTGATGTATCTATAGGTCTCCCGTGATGGTATTACTATAAAAGATCTATTTGAACTACAGGACTGTAATCGATCATTCTAGCGATGCAATCTTGCAGCTGGGTTTCACCTTTGTCTCTTATATATGACTCAAATGGCCAAACTAGGAAAATTTGGAAATGCAATTTTGAAAACTGTGTGTATGTAACATAATCAAGCATATGCTAAGGATGAGCAGAACAGCATCTTTGGGCCAATATTAATGTTACAACATGCAGTAGGAACATTTAAGCATTTTAATTTAGTTTATAGTCATGTGTGAACACACCACGGCACACAGTGTGTACAATGTGAAATTCGTTCTCTGCATTTAACCCATTCACCAAGGGTAGCAGGGGGCTGCTGCCAATGAGAGGCGTCCCAAGAGCGGTGTGTGGGAACGGTACTTTCACGGTTCGGTCAGCGGCCGGTAGGGGGCTGCTGCTTTTCGGTTTTTTCATTCTGTTTGTGTTCTGGATTTTGGGGGCCTTTATTTTGATATTCATGCTTGGTGTCACGTGTTCATGTTGCCCTGTGGTTTTCTGTCCTTGTGTCTTGTTTTCTTAGGTTCCAGCTGTCATGTGTTTCTGTGTCTGTTGATTAGTTCCCCAGCTGGTTTGTGTTTGCCCTGGTTCTGTTCCCTTTATATAGTCCTGTGTGAGTTCATCCCAGTTGTCTGTCCATCGTCATTTCATGAGCGTCTGTTTGAGCTTCTGTTTACTCTGGTCCTGAAACCCTGTTCTTTGTTTTGGCCCACGTGCCTCTGTTCCTTTCTGTTCTAGTTAAATAAAACTGATCTAAGCATGGAATCCCTATCTCCAGCCTGCTCCTTCCATGATAGCTCTCATTTGTGCAGGCCTAGCCCGCACCACTGTGACAACTACAGTTGGATTTGTTTGTTCAACCACAGTAAGGGTAATGTTTTTATGTATCTTGCCCCTTCTCACTTGCCCTGTTACATTGTAAGTCACATACTGAAGACTGTGTGCCAGTGGTTGTGTGACTCATGATACATAAGAGGAAGTAACTTGAGTGCTATTCTAGTCACTATGATAAACAAATGTACTTCCCCATCTCATAACATGTGAGGCAACATTAAGTAAGGTCAATTGTTTACATGTTTTCTACATTAAAGAACTAGAGATGTTAGTTCTTCATACTAACATCTCATTAATAAAATCTTCATACTAACATCTCATTAATAAAAATCCAGTTCACCTGGGAACCAAAAGACCATTATATTACATTCATGTGGCAGAAACTTTTATCCAAAGTGACTTAAGACATGAGGAAACATTCAACTTTCAGGACAGTGTGAGAACCAGAGGAGAGTACTAATTGCTAAAATCTTCATAAAGAAGATAAGAAAGAGCTTTTTCTATTGCCTTATTATCTTTTATTCTTTCTTGATGCACTGAGCATGTGAATGACACAAGAATTTCCTTCGGGATAAATAAAGAGATATACAATAAACTATAGTGCAACACAATGACAAAAACTTTAGTGCAACAAAACATGGTTATGGTGATGGTTAAAGAATAAACGAAGGAAAAATTCAAATATTTTTTTTTATTCATATAATTAGCTTAATATAAGAATAAATTTGCCCATCCAGCAGTCTGTACTACATCTGTTTGTCTTATCTAACACAACTTTTGGTCCAACTGCCCCTTTTGATATGAATCTGAAATACTGGAAAAAATGAAGCAGAGAAGAGCGATATTGCTGAGCAATCCAGTCATCCTGACTTTGCAAAATTAAACGCATCATCTGAGATGTTGATTTAACTCTTGGAGACGTGTAGGGCACCAGCACTGATAGTTAGCCCACTGATGCATTTCAAGTGAATAATGGTGGACCACGGCAGGGAAGCTAGTGTTAGTAGCTAATCCATTTCCATGTTCTCTGTGGTGAGAGTTCATTAACTGGTCCACGGATGTGTGGTTGCTGCTACTTTTATCTCTTCAGAAGCCCTCCCCGGGGAGTACCATCATTTCTCCAAAGCGCTCTAGGAAAAAAGAGCGGCCGTGTGCTTTGCGCCAGCGCAACTTTGAAGGAAATAACAGATGGTGTTGCACTGAGGAGGAGATTACCAAGGTTAATGATACTGAAAAATTAGCGAGATTGATGCATAATTACAATGATGGATGGAATCAAAGCCATCCACTCGAAACTCCATTAGAGCGATCACGTCTCGGCAGTTGTTTGTGAGATCTTAAGAGACAGGGCTGCTATCTAAATGTCAAGCAATAGGACGGATCATGAGAATTCATTGTTACGTCCAATTGAGACGTTCTGCCATATCAGACCTCTCAGTGGAGGGATCAAGGTTAAATCACTCCCCATGCTAATGGCCCTTTGATACTGACAAGAGCGTGAAGCTGATCATGAACCGCACAATTCCTCATGTTAATGACAAAAGCCAATGACCCCATGTTTACATAATGTCCTCTGAGGAGTCACTAATGAATTCTTCAGTGGGATGACATAACGTCTTGTCTGCATACATATGTCTCAAGAACTGAGAGGAGAACACTGTACTGTATGTAACTGTACCATATCCATCCATTATAATCTGCCTCTACTGGTTTCACTATAGACACCAGCTGATTTTCCCTTTCCCCTTAGTATCTACACACAGGGGTTCTCACAACACTAAGTGCATTCTCATAAAGAAGCTGTCCTCAACAGGAACCCATGCAGACATTTACAGTAGTGTCCATGCTAAATGTTGTGTGTCAAATTACATAGTTTGTTTCTTAGTAAAGATAAGCCCATATCTTCTATAAAGAATGATTATCTTCATGTTTTGATACATGATTTCTATTTGCAAAGTTTAACATGCATGAAAACAATAAAATTCACTGAATGTGGCCTTACATTCTACAACTGAATGAGTTACGTTCTACTACTCTACTATCTTATCAACTAATTAATATTTTATAAATGATAATACGATTACTTAAATGTATTACATTATTTATTACATTATTTTTAGAAATGAGTAACAAAATTAACATCCAGAATACCTTATATTTTATTCAATAAAGCATTACTGAATAAAATAGCAGCAATTACTAGATATAATAGACAGCATTAATATGATAGTAAAATGTTTTAATTATTAATATAATTACTGACTGTAGAGTAACTGGACAGTCATCATTTCCTCTCTGTAAAACTACATTTTTTTCATTAAGTTTATGTAATACATTCAATCAGCTAGTGTAAGTGAGTCACACTGAGGGTTTACTCTGGTTTCTGAACTCTGTACCGTAAACAGGCTGATGACAGTTTCATAGCTGCAGACTTCACACCTTTCATGATGCAAGCTGTAGAATGTGAATCGCATTTGAAAACATTTTGCAACTAGCTACGTAATCAATCATACAAGTACATATTTAAATATGAACTACTAAGAGTTCATCAGAAATGTGTTAATTCTTGCATTTATTTTCTTCCCGAGGTCCACTTGCTCACACAAAGCAGGTGTAATCCAGTTTTACAAGATAATTTTCCAGTGTCTTTTCATCCTTTACAATTAAATAAAGTCTACCTTTGTTACTGTGCTCAGAGTGATACACAGCCCTGAAAAAATAAGAGACACTGCAAAAATGTTCAGTTTCTCAGGTTTAATCTTTTATAGGTGCTAGTAGTGAACTGAACAGTTTTGATGACGATATTTATATTTCCAAATAAAAAATATTGTTCTTTAATGCATAATTGTAAAGGAAATGACAAAACATCAAAATAAGTGAACTCATGCAGTGTTTACAGAATAATTCAAAGAAATAAAATCTCTTGTTCACTCTTAAACAAAATGGCAACAATGACCTTTGAGGTACTGGTCACACTGAAAGAGGAGAGTGTTGATTACAGCAGTGCTTTTAGTGCTTTTCATCATTAAATAAGATGTGATTCAGGTGATCACAAATCAGTAGGAATTTAACAGACATGGGCATGGAATAGTTGTCATACTCATAGAGATGCTGATTTAAAAATAGAGGTCTCATATTTTTCCAGAGCTGTACGTAAATGAACTTTGTTTCGACTGGCTGCCCTGTATTAAGCTTTAAAACGTAGTCTGGACTGCAACATTCCTTATAACTTTTTCATGGACAGGTGGAGGCAAACTGTTGTCGGCTGGAAAGATGGATGTATGTGCATGATTTTGTTTCTGTGGCCTTCCAAATGTGTAAGTTTATGTCATTAAAACTGCTTGTTTGAGAATTATGGACTACAGCGTTGCAGAGTTTTGCAAATTGTTGTACTTTCTCTAAATGTTAGTGAACTACATTAGCCTATTTTATTACCAAAAAAGGAACATTTGCTTTTCTATAAAATAGCCCTTTGAACGTTCTGAGAAAAAGGGCCCCACCATCTCTGATAAATTGGGTTCCTCATGTTTTAGAGCGCTACTGATCTCAGCATCTTATGTCCATTTCAAAGTCTGATCTAAAACACACAAAGCACACGTTGAGATAAAAACGATGTAGATTAGCAGTTGAATCATGCATAGCTCGAGTTATGGCTCTTAAGATGAAAGTTGTGAGCTTGTTTCGACAAGACTAAATACTTTCTGAGTAAGCCTTGTGTCCTGCCAGCGCACATAAAAGGATGGCTTGGAATGGGCTCTGTGCTATTTTATAATTAGCTGTACATTTATAATGTGATTTTCCTCAGACTCGCCAGCCAAATTTAGACCATCACGAAATGAACAGCCACAGAGCTTGAAAGTTTCATATGGTTAAATTTACGGCCTCGTCTTTAGTTTATAGGTTTGTCTCTTCTGGGGCTGTGAAAAATATTTACCACTCTCAGATCAAAGTCAGCACTTTGGTAAGTGAGACTGGGGTCAACAGTGGATAACATTTTATTTCAATAAACAACTCAGCGGCCCATTATTCATTCACAAGCAATAACGTTTTACAGACTTTACAAGCAGGCGGACAATGCAGGCGTAGCCAGATGCTACTAGAGTTTAAGACTAAGTTCCCACATCAGGAAGCTCTTCAGTTACTTTAAGACTGTGTGACCAATCCTTTGTACTCCAGCTGTGCAAAGGATTACAGTAAGGCGATAATCTTCTTCACTCTAGAGTCTTGTCCACTCTGTCTCTGCAAACAAGTTAAGGATACGGTGAAGTTGCTGTCAATAATGCTGCTCCTTAGAAGTTAGTGGAAAAAACATATTTTTATGCAAGAATTCAAACAAACAAACAAGCCAGAAAAACACTGAAATACAATAAAAATGACACTGAACAGAAGCCATCAAATTCTCTTCACAGAGAATGTTTTCCTTTCTTAGCAGTTTCAAAGAGAACATTTCTTTTGCCTGTTTCTTCCAGAGACTACAGTGCCCACAGCTGCAATTTCTGCAGCAAGAACTGTTCCAACGCTTTCCAGATCTTTGTAATTACATCCGTCACATCAGTGGCACCATATATTTCCTTTTGAGACAGAATTCTATCTTCTCACAAAGAAAAAAAGCCTAGAAAGAAAAAAGTAAAAACACAACTTGCGGTGCCCAAGACGTGGTTTCATGGTTAACCATGGTGATGAAATCAATAATCACTTTAAAACAGGTTGAAAGCCCACATATATTGAATCATGTGTACATCTGAGACACACTTTCAGGTTTTCGTGTAATGATGGTGATGTGAAACTCGGAGGGAGCACCATCTGTCCCCTGCTCTGTCAGAATTTCCCTGCACATTTTATTCAGTCAGCAGTGATAATTCATCTTAAGCTGTGCCTCAAGTCCTCCATGCCCTTCTGACTGGTCGGGGGCCGTGGTCCAATTACTCATAAAGTTTCCACGTAGCTTTGGTGGAGAATTAAGCCGGCGCTCTCTCCCCAGTCAATAGTCCTCAAGCGCTGACCTGTCTTAACATGATAAATTATGCACTTGATGGTTAATTTCCCTACAGATGGATTATTGACACTGGTTTTAACAAATTAGATGTCCCTGTTTAAAAGCATTGTATTTTTGATTGAGAAGACAAATCATTACAGTAATATTAAATATTGATCAGATTGATTTTGGCTAATCTTGTTTCAATATCATAATCCAGTCATACTTTGTGGAAATGACTCCGTCTGAGGCCAGAGTTTGAGAGCAGTATTTTACTTTCATGTAAGTACCCTTGTGACAGACAATTAAAATTAATATTTTGAGTGAGAGGGCAAAGTGCCCTCCAGAATTATTGACACCCTTTCTAAAGATGATTGAAAGGCTTATAAAGAATTCAGATTATCACTTATTATCTTACTATTATAAAACATAAAGTAGAAAAAAGGAAAAAGGGGGAAAAAACTTAGATTGAGGTTAATTTAGTCCAAGAATAAAGCAATCTTGTTTTTTTTTTTTAAAAGAACATCATATATGTCACTATTCACACTTCAGGAAATTTAAACCAAGGAAATGTCAAGAAAGTATGATCTCATGCATATTTAACTCTTTTATGTTGGCCTAAGTGTTTTAAGTGGTCATTAATGATTTCCTGGTTTCACTGGGGTATAAAAATGTGTGACAGAGGGCCCAAATTTTTTAATCATCCATCACCATAGGAAACATTCGGAAGCGTTCTACTTCAATGAGGCGAAAGTGTGTTAAGAAATACCTAATCTACCTAAAACAGTTATGTTTAAAGCATTTATCTCCATGAACTAGTCTAGAAGAGGATGCAAGGCTAATTTGTCAGTAGCCACAGTGAGGAGAATGGTCCGTAAAAAAATCTCCAAAGACCACGGTTTTACAATTACAGTTTGGTAGTGCCTCGGGGTCACAACAAAACACCACCTCTATTCAACAAACAGTTTGAAAGGTATGTTAGAAAGAGGTTTCCTCTCTTTATCCCACAAGTAAGTGTTTGGAATTTGCCAGATGCCACTGGAGCTTTAACTGAGGCAGGGTTCTGTGCTCAGACAAAACAACAACCAAGCTGTTTGACTTCAAACACAGGTTTAGTGCAGAAAGAAAAATGGCTACAAAGAGAAGCATCTGAAATCATGTGTAAAATATCGTGGAGAATCTGCGATGTCTTAGGGCTGTTTCTTCTCTACAGGCCTTGCTCATGTGTTCATGTACATTACACTATCAATTCCAGGAAGTACCAGGAGATTTTGAATTAATTTCTGGCTGCCACTGACAAGAAGCTAACATTTTGTCATGGTTGGATCTTCCAGTAGGTCAACCATAGAGTACACACATCAAAATAAAGTAAAGAGACATTTGGCAGGCACTTTAATCCAGAGTGACTTACAATCATTCGTTACAGGGACAGTCCTCCTGGAGACACTGAGGGTTAAGTGTCGTGCTCAAGGACACAATGGCAGAAAGTGTGTGTGTGTGTGTGTGTGTGTGTGTGTGTGTGTGTGTGTGTGTGTGTGGTGGGCGGTTGAACCTGCAACTTTGTGGTCATCGGGTTCACAGAAAAGTGTGTTCCCACCCAAAAGGTTTCTGCCAAACAAAACATGCTAAAAAAAGTATTAAATGAAGACAAAATCAAGAAGAAGGTGACCAAAAGAAGGTCTGGTGAGATTCTGCAATGAGAAATGATATAAAATAATTTCTTTTGTGTTTAATAAATGATGAGGTGCCAATAATTATGGTATGCATGTTTCCTTGAGCTCATGTGGAATGTATACACTTTCTTTTTCTGCTATTTAAAGACAAACGTACTTTTCCAAAACAATTTTCATTAGCATTTTTCGCTCATATCAAATAAGGGTACCAGTAATTCTGGAAGGTGCTGCGTATAAGAAGGAGGCAATGCTCATGATTTCCATTGCACTGCTTTATAGAAGTCATTGGGCTGTGTGACAGATTTCTAAACATTGAGTGCCTCTTTGAACTGAAGCACTCCAAGCCCTGCCCTCTCAATTGACAGGGCATCAAACCACCATAAATCTCTTTCATCTTCATCTGATATTAATTAATTTCTTCACATATTTGATATTCGCCACGGCTCTCGCAGCAGAGGAGGCGTCAGGTTCGAAGGTCACCCGACTTTCATTTAACTGGAGTGGCCAGGGCATGAGGCCGAGGAGCAGGCAGGCGGAGAGAATATTCACAGGCAGCATAATTAACTAATGAGCATGCCCCTCCGAGCCAAGACAAGACTGATGGTATGCTTGATTGGCTGAGATGCTGGTAAGAGGGCAGGATGGGCCCATCCATTCTTTGGGCCGGTGCTGACTGACAGGCTCTTGTCTTGCTCTTTCCCCCCCATTAACCAAAGGCCTGATGGAAAGACTCTGACGGGCCGGTACAACTTACATTTGATGAATCAAGCCCTGTTAAACTGATGATTCATTATATAGACAATGGTTTGAAAAGGCTGCTCAACATTTCAGTAATCAATGCCTTTTTTCGAGTCGGATGAACTCTGAATGAAGCATTTTTTTTATTCAGCTTTATTTTGTTTGAATATAATATCAGAATCACTTCTGAATTCAGGGTCACTAACATTTAAACCTTTTTCAATATAACTATGACTTGGCTGCAGTAGTGAAGTACTGAGGTGTTCATAGATTTAGAAGATATTTTTAGTTTTCAGAAGCTGATATAATACAACAAAATGTTTTGAAATACTAAACAGAAATACTGAGACACTGAATAAATATAACATTTCATCAGTATCTCTCTGGAGGCGTTTCAGCCACTCGGCTAAATAAAATGCCTCCAGAGAGACACTGACGAAATGTTATATTATTCATTTCTAGGTTCTCAACCTGCAGTCCTTCTGTCTCCAGCACTGCAGTCTAGTTTATCCTGCCCCAGCACAGCTGATTCAACTGAGGAGGGGATTAAGAATTACACTGATGAGCTGTCTCAGGAATTTTGGTGGAAAAATGCTTCAGAGTGCATCGGTGTCACCCACCAGTATGGGAGTCACTGCTTTATGGGGCCGCAGCTGCTGGGTTAAAGTGTGATACTTCATTTAGCCCAGTGTATTGTCTGTCGTTTTGAGTCAGCATGCACTGACTCAGTCTCTCAGAAGCCAGGCTGAGGGTGTTGCATTATTGTGTGTGAGATTGTATTGTATTGTGTTGTATTCTATCTGACATAGCGCTGCATAAAATGGATCCGAGTCGGTTTTGAATTCATTGCTGCTAGAAGACAAGGCGTGTGTTCAATAGGTAACACAAAGTGCAACGTTTGCTTGTGAGATCAACTCGGTTCTCATTCATTTAAAGTGTCAAATCCTTGATTGTTCTCCCATCTGAGATATATATGTGTGTTTACTGGGCTCCGCTGGCTAATTATGCAGCCAGACTCTGCTTTATTTTGCAGGAAAATAACAACTTTTTATATAAAATACATAAATAAGAGATTTAACAACTGCAGTGTGTGGCTTTGACTCCTTGGGAAACTTGCAGCTTTGATGAGCTATAAATAATGGCAGGAGGGGTAGAATTAGATAGTCTCAATGCAGTGTTTTCCATGTAAGGACAAGAATGTAAATGAGTGGAGCTCTTCTAAAGTGTGCCAGCATTGTTCCAGATCTCCGGCAGAGAACTGATAGTTTATTTCAGGCCGCACTCAAAATGACGTCGAATGAAAATCCAATTATTAACACCTGCCACACTAACTTACCGGTGACAGTCCAAAAAGCAGAGGTGTCAGATATAATATTGTGTTCCTTACCTGCTCCACCAGATCTCCAGCGCATTTGTTTTAGACAAGCGGGATAATGAGAGGGGCCAGTTCACCTCTGACACCTCATCTCTCGTCTTCAGGTGCTAATCGTATGCGTAATAATAAATCTCTCAAATTCTCTGTGAACTCTGCACTGAGCTACATGACTTAAATCACCGGGTAGCGACTCTAGATGTGGCTGCACATTATTCAGAGTGGGTAAATATGGAGTGACATGAATAAACACAGAGAGAGTGTGCAAAAGAGAGAGGGAAGGGGCAGGGGAGTAATCTAGAGTAAGCATCACGCTGTGTTTTACAAATGTTGTATTTGTGAGCTGCATGCCTGTGTTCTCAGTGTGGTAACCATGAGATTAGCAGATGAACCAAGGCACATTAGTGCTCAGTACTTCATCACTGCAGTTGGCAATGACATGCTGCCTTGCAGTATCAAATTCTGTACTTTAATTGCAATTATGCAAATTGCCACGGTATGAAAAATCATTTTCTGTATCACAGGTGATGAATAGAAATTAAAAGAGAGATTGTTTCTCTGTAAACACAATTGGTGTAAATATCAGTGTAATTGTTTTAAGTTGTTTTAAGGCCTGTCTTGAACTTCGTATACATAAATGTGTTTGTGTGTGCTTGTTTGTCATATAATAGAAAAGTCTTTAACAATATGAAAAGCACCCTAATCTCCAACCACATTACTTACCCTAGCAGAGGTTTGAAAGGCACTCAGCTGAGGAGTCAGGGAAAATGGTTTCATTCTAGATATGTACCTCTGGGGTCTCAAGCAATTCATGGGTTTATCATATATTAACTTCATTCAGGCATCTGACCACAATAAATTGTTGACCGTGGACTTTTCATACAGGCCGGGGTGGCTTTAGAATTTTCTGGCTCTGGCACTTGTTGATGATGAGTGTTCCTAATACTTTTGAACCCACTATTGCACAGAGCCACTACTGAATTCGTATCCATCCTAACAAATCTACAGGGATGACATCAGACACTCAGTAGAGATTTCTCTTTTTCTCCTAAATTGCCTAACTAGTTCCAACACTTCGGCCTTTTGATAAGTACTCTTTCCTTCCGGGGGCATTATACAGCTCTTGCAGTAAGAAGGACTCACTGGATAAGAAAGGATCACAGAAGTGTCTTTAATTTAGTCATGTATTGAATGGATACTGGACTGAATATATAACCAAGCAGTTATCAGATCAGTCTGTATCTTCTCAAGGACTTGAAAGCCTGGAGAAACTTCATAAAGTCTACTGGGAGTATAGATCTGGGATAGAAGGTACGTTATTTCTTGAACCATGACAAGACACTATCTTCTGTTGTTAGTGTCCACTGGAAGCATGGTCCCTATTAGATATTCTCAGTGCACTTCTCGTGTGCTTCCTCGGAGCACGGACAAGACATCAGACCAGGGATCCATGCTGACATGACTTTATTAAAAAAAAACACAAGATAACAAAAACCAGCACGTGGGCCACCAGGAACAAAATTCAAAAAATGAGAGACTGAATTCACGATGTGCAATATGAGGTGCTCTAAAACAAAGTGATGGACAGATACTGAGTGTTACAGAAACAGAACCTATATACAGAACATAATCAGACCCAAACACAAGACAGGTGAAAAAGCACGTGACACGATGAACATAAAACAGCTGTGAACCAAAAGACACGTGACACATGAACTAAACAGACAGACATGTCAAAATAAAAGATCCAGAACATGAACAAACAGAACAGAAAACCGAACCGTGACAGTATCCCCCCCGTCAACGCCGCAACTCTGGGGCGGCAAAGCCCCAAAAACGGGCCCAACAGACCCCACCCTAACAGAAAAACCACCAAAGGGACGGGCGGGCGGGGGAAGGCGGGGGCCCCCGTTCCCCATCCACGTCGTACCCTCACTGTCGATGAGGCCGGGCTGGCTTCCCCTCAGCCCGGGCGACGCAGGTCCTCGTCCCGCGGCCCAGGTCCCTCACCGAGGCACCCCACAAAGTTCATGGCGGCGATCCCGCCACCTGGAAGTCCTTCGGCCGGCAGGGTGTTCTCTGTCCCACAGTCTGGGCTCTGGGACCTCCTTGCGGGACCGCGGCTACAGTCAGGCAGGCAGGCCCCGCTGTGGGCCTGAGCTGGACGCTCCCCGCACCGCCAGGCAGGCAGACCCCGCTGTGGACCTGAGCTGGACGCTCCCCGCGCCCCGCACCATCAGGCATGCAGACCCCTCGGTGGACCTGCTCTGGGCGCTCCCTGCGCCCTGGTAGACTGGCGTTCAGACCCCTCCGTGGGCCTGCTCTGGGCGCTCCCTGCACCCCACGTCGACTGGCGTGCAGACCCCTCGGTGGGCCTGCTCTGGGCGCTCCACGCGCCCCGCGTCGACTGGCATGCAGACCCCCCAACTGGGCCTGAACTCTATGCTAACCCCCTCTGGCCCCCACACACCCACCCCAAGACCCATACGCCCCCCCAAAAAATACATGGGTATTTTTTCCACGTCTAAGGGCCTATCTAGCAGCTCAGCCTGCTTAACCCCTGCCGCTAACCCTCCCAGAAACCCCAATAACCAGGCTAACTCTGGCGTTACAGGGCAGAATGGGGCTTCTGCTTTAGCGGGTGCAGGCCTCATGCCACTAGGGCTAATGCTACTAGGGCTGGGCCTACTCACGGGGGCCTTATTCCTTGGGGCTGGTGTGGGTCACTGCTCCGAAGATGGCCATGGTTCGGGGCTTGGGTGGAGGCGGTGGAGATGAGGAGCAGATACGGGACGCGCTCTCCCGCCGCGCCAAACCCTCCGTACCTCTCCGCACTGGTGGGGAAAGGGTGGTGGTTTTCGGGAGGTCCTCGTCCTCTAACCCCAACGGAAGGTCCTCCCAGGGTAACTCCCAGGGGGGCCGGTTGACCCAAAAGAGCAAGACCTCGTCCGAGTCCACCCCACACCACTCCTTCACCCAGGCATTGAGGGCATTGTGCCGGCTGCGGCTTTCTTCCGCTTGTAGCTTTGTATGATCTGTCCATTTGTCACGTCCAGGAGGGGCTAGTCCTCCTCGGACATGTGCTTCCTCGGAGCACGGACGAGACATCAGACCAGGGATCCATGCTGACCTGACTTTTTTAAAAAAACACAAGATAACAAAAACTGGCACGGGCCACCAGGAACAAGATTCAAAAAACGAGAGACTGGATTCACGATGTGCAACGTGAGGTGCTCTAAAACGAAGTGATGGACAGATACTGAGTGTTACAGAAACAGAACCTATATACAGAACATAATCAGATCCAAACACAAGACAGGTGAAAAAGCACATGACACGATGAACATAAAACAGCTGTGAACCAAAAGGCACGTGACACATGAACTAAACAGACAGACATGTCAAAATAAAAGATCCAGAACATGAACAAACAGAACAGAAAACAGACACAAAAACTGAAAAGACTGAACTGCGACACATATTCTCATAAACTATGCTTGTATAGTCATTGTTCTCCAAGATGAAGCACCTGACTTTTAAAAGGTTCTATGTATAACAAAACAGGAATTGCTATTGTTACATGTTCTCACACTATACAAAGTCGTTTTTTCAGAACCTATGTTGATTTTGTCTGCATGAGTATCTACACCAGTAACTGAAATAACTTGACCCAGCCTTTCCTGGATTGACAAGATGTCACTTTACTTTTAAATTTAATTCAATTTCAATCCATGACTTTACAGCTGAGCCAGGACTAACCCGAGACAGGCCCGGGGAATGGAGAGGAGTCAGCAAAAGGCTGATCCATTTACAGCTGAACACAATTTGTATTTTACAAATAGTCTTTAATGCAAACATACAAAACAAAGTGCATAGCACAGGCTTTGTTTTATCCTTTACAGCCACTGTTACAAACAAACTGGTAAAAATCATCATTCCTAACATGGTGAATACATCTATTTTGAATGAATGTCTGCTTTCCATAATTCTGTCATTTTCCCAAAAAATCTAAAATATGAATCTTCTTGAAATCCAACCATGAAGGAGGGAGACAGCAATAAGACTAAATGCCATGCTGTATGTGGCATACAAATATGTTTTGGGAAATAAAGACTACCATGTGGCTATTACTCCACTTATATTATTATTATTATTATTATTATTATTATTTTTGTTGTTGTTGCTGTTAATAATATTATTATTGTTGTTGTTGTTGCTGATGTGGTTGATGTTGTTGTTGATATTGTTGTTGTTGTTGTTGTCATTTTAACTGACCAGATAATTACACACTGCATTTGGACCTTAGATATGACATTTTAAAATATCTAGAAATAGGTTTTCCTCAGTTATCCAATGACAATTGTACTCTGTACAGGTGCAAACATGGCAGAAAATGAATGGTGTTAACATCCAGAAATTCATTCAGAAATAAAGACCTTCAGGAATAGTGACCCAGTTTGGCCACAAAAGGCTACTGAGCATCTGGAATTCTGAAATTTCCTGTTTCAAGAATGAACAGAGAAATAAATTCTGAGGTTTTACAGAACAAAACAAATGTGCACACACACAAACAATGCACTTACTAGAATGTTTGTTTCATCCTTATGCATTTGTAGCCTTGCACTTACTGTAATGTTGTATCAGTTGTATCAGCCACCATCTCATTTCAAGATTTTGATATCAGTTGTTTTTTAAACATGCTTTGGAATACAATATAGGAGATTGAAGTGTCCAGTGCTCCAGAAGAAATATTAAATTGAGGTGCACTGGAGCGTGGTGGAGTGGTGGTGAATGGTTTGGAATACAGTTTGAATACTACACATGGAAACAGAGATCGATGCACCAGCACAATAAGCTATGGGATAATCAAAACTGAATAAGTGAACGAACTTACCCACAGTCTTTGCAAACATTATTAACTGTCTCATGGTTCCTGGATGAGCACAAATCTAGCTGAAACAGCTATATCAGCTTTATGATTATGCTGCACTGCTGCGAAAATTCCTGTTTGAATGGCAACAGCTTCATACTTTTGAGACTAAGCATATAGTATACTTACACTACCAGTCAAAAGTTTGGACACACCTCTCATCCAATGTTTTTTCTTTGTTTTTATTATTTTCTACATTGTAGATTAATGTTGAAAACAAACAAAATGAACACATGGAAATATGCAGTAAACAAAAAATGTTTTGTAATAAGGTGATGTTGCACTGTTGTTTCTTTTTACTTAGTTAAGTGTTTCTTGCCATTATGTGGAGAAGAACTGAAGTCGAACCAGATTATTAACTGTGTACTAACCCAACCATCCCAACTGATGGTCCCAAACACATTAAGAAGGCAAGAAATTCCACTAATGAACTCTTGACAAAGAACACCTGTTTAATTAAATACCATGCCAGGTCTATACCTCATGAACACCAAGAGCAAAGCTCTCAACAGAGCAATAGGTGATGTTTTCAATTTCAATCTACAATTTAGCCGATAATAAAAAACAAAGGAAATCGTTGAATGAGAAGGTGTGTCCAAACTTTTGACTGGTTGTGTACATACCCAAGTTTCTTTATGATTAAAAATGACACTGACGTCTCCCACAAGATGTAGGCATCTTTTTGGAGAAAAATATTTCTCAGTGTCACATCCCGACTTAGCTCGCTCAGGCAGCAGGCACACAGGCAGACAGACATTCTCTTTTCCTTTATTGATAATAAAGATAACAAAAATAGGCACGATGGCCAAAAAACAGAAGACTAGGATAAACCCGAACAAACACAAAGCAGGGATAAAGTGAGTGAACACAAACCAGACTATTTATACACCACAGTGCAAACCCCAAACACCTAAACATAATAATCACTAGATCCCTGGCCAGCTGTGAGTCCTTGTTATTACAAGTTGAGCAGGGGAACTCCCATATAATAGTCCAATGGCGGCCTCTAGCAGCCGCTGACTGGGGTATTACACTCAGCTTTTATTTACATTTGGACAAACAGTGGCAGGTCCAACATTATTCATACGATTCTCAATAATTAATAGATAAGCCTTTATTGGCTATTACAGAGATCAAATGCTTCCTATAATTGCTGACAAGCTTTTTGCATGGTCTCTTCCCATTGACTGTGACAGTTTGCAAAAGGTATGAATAATGTTGGACATGCCACGTTTTGTACAAATGTAAATAAAAGCTGAGAAATATTTTTTCCACAATGATGCCTCTTGTATATCATCTTAAGAAACATGCTTGCTGAATAAGTAACTAAGTAACTAAAATTTGCCAGAGGTATGAATAATTTCAGGCTTGACTTTATGTTGCCACGAAAAAATCTGTGACACCCGGGTCTCATCCACCACACCCTTGTGCCTGTGCAGGGTTTATGTTTGGGTGACCCAGCACAAAGATGAGGGGTGTGGCAGACAAGGTCCAGGTGCAAAGTTTTCACTCGGAGAGCAGGGTTTCAGTGGGGTTTCAGCGAACATTTATTAGTATGGTTCTCAGAAAAATTCCACTGCTAATATATTGTATGTATATACATAGAGAGAGAGAAAGACAGTGAGAGAAAGAGAGAGAGAGAAAGAGAGAGAGAGAGAGAGAGAGAGAGAGAGAGAGAGAGAGAGAGAGAGAGAGAGAAAGAGAGAGAGAGAGAGAGAGAGAAAGAGACAGAGAGAGAGAGAGAAAGAGAGCTATCTAACAGGAAATGTAAGTCTCTAACTTCAAACTAAGACTAAAGCACTAGACATTGCAGTATCAGCTTGGACATGTCTAGCATAAAGATAAAAACACTTGCAAAAACATATGCTTGATACTCCAAATAACTCAAACAGCCTTGAATCCAAACACCACTACAGCACTACAAAATTCCTTTTGATCTTGATTCTAGCCCCTAAAATTGTGGGCAATCCTCACTTTAGCCCAACAAAATTTTCTCTACACTCAATTTCTGCCTTACTTATAAGAAGGCCTATTCAAATTGTGCCCCGTTCCTGCTATAGCTTTGATTCCAGTTTCAACCTGGTAAAATTGTCTCAGATTCAACCTGATGAAACTGTCTGATCCCAACTGTATCTAGTCAAAACTCCAAGCATAAACCCAACCACTCTGAACCAGTGACAGAAGAAAACTCTTTATTTATAACGGCAGCTACCATCAAGACAATAAACAAAATTAAAAAGAGCATAAGCTATACACCATTACGTTTTTATTCCACTCCAACTGATGTACTCATTAATCAATCAATGCCTCAAACATCTGGAAATAATGTTCTCCTGCTAATTATATGGTCAAATTTAGAGCCTGCCTTACCCAACCGTATCTGATGAATAGTTTAAAAGAGTGAAAGACTGGGAGAGCATTGTTTGCAAGCAAAACAGGATGGAACAAATCTGTCTTTAACTGAATTTATACTAATGTTAGACTGCTCCTGCTAGCCAACAGTGCTATAACAGCTCATCTTCATCCAGCATAGTCAACCAAAAGGGCCAAAAAAATGCTTGGTACTCCATTTTACCCAAGTGCAATGCCAAGAAGCTCTGTGGTTTTGGCTACCTGCAGTCTTATGATTCAGGGTGGGTGGAGATCCGATAAAGCAGCAGCGGGCCTGTGTGTCCACATTCAGTCCAGACAGATGGCTCTATAATGCATGGATGGGCTTGCAGCCCTAGAGTTGTAAATTTTTTGCCTGGTTGTTTGTTGAAGAGGCAGAACCTGTGGCACCAGTGTTCAGTTTTCATTTAGCCCCTGTGCTATATTCATCTGTTGTGAAACCAGACGGGGAAAGAAAAAAAGTAAAAAGAGATACAAGATGCAAAGGCAATTAGCTGGGGAATGAGTGTGGCGGGTTGATGGGGCGGGATGAGTTATTGCGTTGGGATAGGGGAGGCAACAGAGGGACGCATTTCAATCTCTAAACAAAGGATCACTTTTGAGATCCATTCCTAGTAACCCTCACACTGTCCATACAGATCATGGCCCTTTCCCTGGATTTGGTCCAACTCTGCTACCTGCTTGCCTTCCATTAGGGAAAGGAAGGGAACATTATCCAGGCCTACACACATTCAGATCCAAACTCAGCCTTTTGAACCTGGTTTACACCCACCAGCTACTTTATTAGAAACACTTGTAGTTCCATTGTAGCCCATCTGTTTGTGTCAGCCATCCTTTAACCCTTCATCAATCATCAGGGCTTGACTGCAGGGCTGAGTATTTTTGGATAATGTCCAGCAAACATGATTCCTTCAGGTAGGAAAAGCTCCTGGCTCAATATCCCCATCTTGTTTAATGAGCATTCCCATCTCCCAAGATTCCCTTACGAGCACGAAAGTCAGTTTTTGCATTTCAAACCATATGAATCTGCATCAAATCATTTAATACCAGGCACTCACAGCTAGCTAATGTTAGCTGAGCAATTTCAAACCTCCCTCCTAAATGTGCTGCTTTATAGAATGCGTAGCTTCTCCTTTCAGTTTGTATAAGTCAAACAAAGTCCTTTATTATTATTATATTTAAGCTGCACATCAGTCATCATTGATTTCAATGAGGGCTATTAGCAGTTCGAGGCTGCTGAGGTAGGTAGGAGGTTCTGTGCCTAGCTATGCAAATGTAAGGAATCAGATTAGAGAGCATGGGAGAGTAATGAATGTCCTTACCAACACATCCTTTTGACACCTAAAATGAAGATAACACTGCATATATGTTTTTTTAACTTTTATGCTATGTATAAAACTAGGCTAGCGTGTTGCTTGTGAAATTTTATTTACTCAAACAAAATATTTCGAACAATTCTGTAAAAAAAAACCCAATTTAATACATTGTATTTTAATGTAACAAGATCACAATAATCTTCAAATTTGAACTACAATTAAAAAAAAAATGAATAAAATTCTGATTCTGATATGGCGGCTGGCACTATACAATGGTCTCTGGGTCCAAAGTCCACTGGACACTTGCTGTGTGTGCTGGCTGCAGCTTGTTGACAGGATGCAGGACTAAACGCCTGAACAAACTGCAGCAGCGACGTTTCAGGAAGCTTCTTGTGCGAAACTGGGAACTGTGTCAATCGACGCGCTCAGCCGTTATAGGTTCTTTAAGCTAAATGTTCTGTACACTCATGTCTTATTCATAAAAGTGGTTTCTTGAACTGTCCCTTACTAGTTTTGTTAGGGAACTAAAACAACATCTTCAGTGGCATCCAAATAATCCTGTTATTTAAGAAAAGGATAGAAAAAGTAATTATGGCATTTGCACTGACTCTTCGCTTGCTTTGGAAATGGTAATAACAACCCATGCATGCTCACTCAGTGATGATCAAAGATCAGCCCGGGGCTATTTGGCCCTTCCATTCTGGCACCTACTGGGGTTGCTGTGTTTGCTGATGTAAAGGCGCTACCTACAACAGTTAGCAAGTGATCTGAAGCAAGCAGGGTACCGCGGACATCAACAAAGCAACAGGGAATTGCGGTAATGAACCACAGAGATTACCAAATGGCTTTCTTGTCCAGTTCATTACTGGATTACAATCAGAAAAAATCTCTGCTATGTGATGTTTCATTATTTCAGTCAGTTTACATGAGCATACTAGAGCCGGATTTATTCTTCTTCTGGGGTCAGCATCCACACCATCATAATAAAGTTATACAAATTCATATAGGTACAGCGAAGGTTTAGGTTACCTTTTCCAAATGTTCTGGTGTGAGCATGTTGATGCATTGTGGTTGCCTTTTAACAACTTTAGAAGAAAGTGACTATGTTATCAAACCTGAAATGTATTTCTTAATACCAATGGGTACATGTGAGGAAAAGTAGTACCTAAATGAAACTTATTTTACTACCATGTGTTACACCTGTGCGATCTCGATCGCGTAGTCCATCGCCCGAGTACTAGGGGATGACTTGGATCGAGACCAGGGTAAGTATGTATGTTGCGTGTGAGTGAGTG
>JBBPDB010000001.1:43826980-43838432 GCA_037974465.1 Brachypetersius altus | reverse complement strand
GCTGGTTTGTGTTTGCCCTGGTTCTGTTCCCTTTATATAGTCCTGTGTGAGTTCATCCCAGTTGTCTGTCCATCGTCGTATCATGAGCGTCTGTTTGAGCTTCTGTTTACTCTGGTCCTGAAACCCTGTTCTTTGTTTTGGCCCACGTGCCTCTCTTCCTTTCTGTTCTAGTTAAATAAAACTGATCTAAGCATGGAATCCCTATCTCCAGCCTGCTCCTTCCATGATAGTTCTCAGTTGTGCAGGCCTAGCCCGCACCACTGTGACAGGTACCTTGCTCAAGGGTACCTCAGTGGTGACAGTAACAGTTTCGGATTCGAAACCACAACCTTCTGATTGCAGCGCCAATGCCCTAACCATTAAGCCATATATAGCTGCCTTATATCTACAATACAGTGTCACAAGCAACATGTAGAAGGACACATTCTTCATCTATTCCTTCATCTGCAACCTCACATCCTTGTGGTGCTCAGTCTCTTAATTGTTATTGTTTTTGTTGCATTTTAATAAACAAAAATATTTTTTTAATTAAAAGAAAAATTGGGGGAATTATTGATAGTTATTGATATCTGCAGCAAGCATAATCATTGAAAGAAATATCTTTAATGGCTATGATGAGTGTATTCACTAAAATATTTCCAAAACCTTCCTTGAGGAAGTCCAGTATTTACAATTACTATACAGTACTTCATGGCTGGGATGCATTGCAAATTGATGAACCAAACCATCGTATTCAAACTGTATTGTTAAAAAACAATATATATTTGAATGTATTCCCATGACTTTGTTACAGCTAACAAATTACTCTTACAGCCAAGGAAAACGTATTGTTAGGATTTTGTGTCCGGTATAGTATTTTATTATTTTGTTTCTTGAATAGGCATACACTTTTATCTTCAGGCTGTATAACATTTAGCAATGCTAGATACAGAGCATCAGGGTTCAGTGGACTTTCACGCATGCAGTGTTCATAGAGGAATCTGTGAAGTGTTTATATTCTTTTAGCCTTTGTTAACTATCCAGAGTTTAGTAACTGTCCGGCTATGGCTCGACCGGCCACAGATGTTTAAGGATTGTCTCCCATTGCGCTAGTTTCGGAAAATATGGTTTTTGTCATTAGACATGATGGCAGCTATTGGCCATGATTACAGCAGTTATGCCTCCATGAGAGAAATAATCACAACACTTCACTCTGAACCCACACTGTGAATGTTCTGTCAGGTACAACAAACCGTAGCAGAGCAGGAGTGTGACAATGTGGAGATATTTGCTTAACATGCGCATATGGCTCTCAAGACAAACTCCACAGCTTTAGAACCTAAGAACCTGCATACACACACACACACACACACACACATACACACACACACATGCACACAGCACATTTGTACTGTCCAGGTCCTCTCTGCTGCCATAAGTGGACACCATTCAGCCCTCATCCATTATTGATGATGGGCGAAGAGGCGGAGAGATCCTATGTCTTTTGTGAAAGAAAGGTTCAGGGTCAAAACCTCACATCTCTGAGAAGCTATTCTTTCTGGATTTTAAGCTAGTAAGCACTGCAGCTATTTTTGCATCAATCCAGAGAAAATGGTATTTGAATGTTCACAAAATCCAGCACACACAATCTTCAGATGTGCTCATTTGAATACAGCAAGTTGCCTTTTACATCACAAATAAAACACTGGTGACCTTGTGGGGCTGCTTCATCTCTCTCTTTCTTTCCTCTCCCTCACGTAACAGCACATAAACACACACTCTCAGTTCTGCATGGACATACACACTCATCACTATTGAAAGATTTTCTTCCAATATTATGAGACATATTGATTGATTCAATTGATTTGATTCATTGATTTGTTAAAATTGAATCATTTTTATCCAATTCAAATGGGTTCATCTGAAGATTTACTGTGTTTTACTGTCTGTGCTGCAACTACGAATATGACTGTTAGCAGTGGTTACTGTGAGTTGTGTGCACTACATACTACACTAGCTACACTAATTATTAGGAATTATTTGATGTTTAAATCTATTTATCTGCATTTTTGTATACTTGAAATATACTATACTAAACATACTATTCTAAAACTATGTACATTATAATAAATTAACTTATTAATTATGTCTATAGACCTCCAAACAAGTTATTAATAACTTTTTGGGAGGTTTAGAGTTTGAACGACACAGGTAGTTAATCTCTGGACAGGTCAGATACTGTGATTTGAAGTGAAATGCCTGCTCACACTACCTTGAATAACATCTTGAAGTGTTGACCCTTTTTGCTACTTGGCATTGACATGTTGCTGTGTCACTGGTAAACGTTACCCACAACAAGAAGTGATATTCGCAATAATCTTATTCATTTGACCAGTGTGTATTCATGCTGCTTGGCTTCACACTTATGTATACTCATATTTGCTCTCATATGGCTCTCATAAACAGCCTTTCCCTTTGTGTTTATTTCCGAATGTCACCTTTGGTGTGTTGTTATTTAAAAATTCTTTTTTTTTTTTTTTTTTTTTTTTGCTGTTGTATGCTGGCAAAGCTCATCGACAACTAAACATGAGAATTCACCCACAGTGGAAGAGAGGGAGGAAAAAATGTCACTTGATTGGTGACAAAAGATAACAAGAAGTGGCTGCAGGGTGCCTCTAAAAACTCTTGCTGTCTCAAAGTGGTGTGAATAGACCCCATCTGGTTTGCTCTCACATCCACACTCAAGATGGTGCCTCTCCAGCAAAAGCCATAATAGTATATAGATACGAGAGACAAAATATCTCTGCCAGGGTCCCTGGTGACTTAAATCAGTATGGGATCCCTCTAGAGCTGTGTCCATTGCTTGCCTGGCCAGAATTGCAGTACACTTGAAGTAGTCCAATTTAACGTGAGAAAACATGGGCCCTGCTCTAGCAGGAAGGCAGGGAAGGAGTCTCTGTCCATCTGTAGCTTCGGGGCCCATGGGGGCGGCCACGGGGGGATTTTTTTCCCCTTTTTTTGCGTAAGGTTTGGACTGATTTATTTGTTTTTGCAAATGAACTGTGCAAAGATTTAGGAGTAAAGCTGAATTGAGTGCTACAACAGAATTAGACAGGTTAGCCAAGCAGATTGCTGTAGCATGTTGTTATTTCATGGCTTAAATGAGTCATGTATGTGATCCTGAGAGAAAATTCAGGCACGATACACGATACTTTTCTACTAATTCTGTTATGGAATTGATTCTCAAACTGTGTGTGTGTGTGTGTGTGTGCGTGCATGCACGTGTGTTTGCGTGCGTGCGTGCGTGTGTGTGTGAGTGTGAGTGTGTGTGTATGCTTTTTAATTAAGCCCTCCTAACCAATCATGGCTCATTGTGTTCATGGCGCCATACAATAGCCCTCAGATTGGCTTGATTATATATACAGGACAAAGAAAAATAGACCTGTGCATTGCAGCACGGAATGGCAGCAGCAGAGGAATCTGTTCTGGACGACAGCGGTGTTGATGATGATGAGGAGGATAGCTGACACTTGCCAGTCCCTAAACATGCAAATCACTCTCGCATTAACGTCCAATTGTCCATTAAGCTGAACAGGAAAGTCAAGTATATCTGTAACAATAACATGGTGATAACAAGGGCCTGGAGATGCTGGAAAAATACAGTTCAAAGATTAGGATAGTGAGGAAAGACACACAAATTGGAGCTAGATGAAGTTCCCATTTGTCTGCAACAAAAAGGAGACACCAGATTCCAGAGTTTAGAAGCAGGCATGTTCCATCCAATTTGGAGATTTGTAAAGGAACCTCATTTTACCCCCCAGACCCTGGAATCAATCAGTTTCTTTAACATAACAAGTAATGATTGTAAAAGTGATGTGCATATAATGAGTGAGGGATCAATTTTGTGCACATATGGACTCTTTATGTTTCATGGATTAAATTTTCACTTCAGTTTACTCAGTCGTCTCTCCATATAACCGTGCAAACTGTGTATAGTGTCCTTGAAGGTCTTCAGTCATCCAGGTCACTAAACTATCTAGTAATAAATCAAAACGAGTGGTCTTGAAGTGGAATAATCTTGAAGGCTTGAAGTCTGTTCAACTTTACCACGGCACAATTCTGTGTAGCAGATGACCTGAGGACTATATTATTTGTTATTTATTTTGCTATAAATTAATTTAAATCAGTGAATAAATAATGAACAAACAAAAGTAATCGTGTTGTACTCTAGCATACCACATAATTGTGTTGTACTCTAGCATACAACTATTCATCCGGTATTTCCTCTGCAATCAGTATAAATAAGGAGTTTGCTGCAATAACAACATTTCTTATTAGAATGCAATGGAAATTTGATTCAGCCATGAGTGCAGACATGCATTGGTACTGGTCATTAAGCTTTGGGTTACAAACACCATTCCATCTCAAATGTATCTCAGCTCATCTCAAAGGTAATGGATGGTTCCACTTCTCCACATTCCAATGTCGAAGAGCTCTGTAGCCTTTTGAGGTTGGGTATGGGGACATTAGTATCAGGTGTCCTTGGGCCATTTCAGTGTCCTATTCTTCTGGAAATGCTGTTTTCTGGAAACATTGTGTGCAACTGAACACCTCTTGAATGAACACATCACTTGAGTGTACATGAAGTCAGGTGTCTCAATACTGAACACTTTTACCAAGATAGTTTAGCTGCCTTGTCAATTGTATTTTCTAAACTTTATAAAACAGTTATGTTACAGTTACCAAGCGTAATTTCTGAGAATGAAATAGCCCCTGTCCATTTGTCTGTATTTTGCTATTCTAACTCCTGTCAGCTTTCTAATTTGAGAATAGAAGCGGCCACCGTTAGGGGTGGGTGTCTAGGGCCAAAGGCGCTGCGGGTCCAAATGCGCTGCTCTGAGTGAGAGAGAGAGATAGAGGGAGAGGAGAAGAAGTGTATGGCTGGCTCCTTGCACGGAGTGAGGTGTTAAACAAGTGAGAAATGCGGAGAGTAGCCGTCGCCTGGCCCGCCTCCACTCCTCCTACCCCCTCATATCTTCATCTGATGTGTCAATGCTCAGGCTGGCCTGGCAGGAGAGAGTGAGGAGAGGGTCACCAGAGATCACAGATGCCACCCTGTTTTCTTTCTCCCTCTCTCTCTCTCTCTCTCTCTTGTTGTCGGTCTCTCTCTCTTTCTCACTCTGTGGCTCCCTCTCTCTTCCTCTCCCACTTCATTAGTGAGTGCTGGAAGAAAAGCTGGACTTCTGACATCCACTATAAAGAGCTTTTGGACATGTGACTGAAGCCAAAATAGACAAGTGTGTCCAAGAGACTGCAGATATTGTTCCCGTTATGAAAATAGTTCATACAAATACAGTGTCCTTCTTGAAATGCTTCATGCTTTGAGTGTTATGTGCTTTGAATGACAAATCACTCCATGTGTATGTAAAAGTATGGGAAGAGTCTGGAATAAGAGAGTTTTTATCTTAATATCTAAAGAATAATATGTGTCCTTTAGAGTAAGCAGGATAGCATTTGTACTGACAGATATGCTCCAACATACAGTAACTGTCAGCACAGAACTGCATAAAACAATTGACGTGTAATTTCAGCCTATGCCATGTTAAACTAGATCTTAAGTACATGTTTTCGTCATGGTTTGGTCCAGACTTGACGAGGCACAAACTTTAATAATAAAAAACAGATACAGCCAGCAGAAACAAACTAAGAGCCAAGAGAAACAAAGCACAACTAAGAACCGACAACTCCAGGCAGCAGGGCTAAACTTAAATACTCAGAAACACAGGTACAGGGAATAAAGACACACAGGTGCAGGGGATAAAGAAATAAACAGCGAAAACGAAAAGGGATTCAATAATCCAGTGAACCAGAGCATGGATGTGGCTTCAACATTAAACCGAAGGTGTACATGGCATTACTTTTGGAAAAAAATAGAAGAACATGCCATTTCAGGGTATAACGTCACATGATCACATATTACAGTATGTGAAATTTCAGATATTTTTTTTTATTCATAGGCAAATGAGGCAGGCCCTCAGCAATATACCCCATCCTTTAAAGTTATAATTCTAATAATAGCATTAATGTTGTCTGATCTGAAGGGATGTACTTAGTGCAGTTAATGAAAAATAATGTCTTTTAATACCAGCTGTAATGGGCAAGAAGTACAAGAATTTAAATGCTCAAGTCGACGTCTTCTGATTGTAGCCACACTGCCAAACGTCAAAATGTAAAAAGTACACTTCATAGACTACATAAGGTGATGGTTTTTGAAGCTGCCATCTGTTTCCTTCATTACAGAGCATATTAATACCACAGTATCTGAAGCTGTCATGAATTTGTTATAAAAAAAGAGGGAAAAAGAAAAAAGAGAAAAAGAAAGGGAGCGACAGTTGTACTGGATGCACTTCAGTTAAGATTTCCTTGCATCGTAAATACTGCAATCCACAATTTGAGGATTTTATGGTATGTTAAATAAAAATAATATTTAGATTCCTAATACCTGCATTTAAAAATTCCTCAAAATGTGTAAGATTTATTACGTAGCTAAACTGCAGTTGACCATATTTCATCGGTGTTCACTTTTTTTTCCAGTTTTTATTGAAAGCTCTACAGTGCCCGTTGAGCTGATCTGGACGAGTTGAGGGTATTATGCTATGAGATAATTTCCTCCACTTCTCTGTCAAACGATGCTCTAGAGAAAAGCAGAGCTTCAGAGGTCACAGCCATTGATGTGTGAGTCAAAACAAGACAGAAAGGAGGGACAAAAGGTAAGGATAAACATCCTGGCTGCTAATTACCACAGAGCGACTGATACCCTGGGAATCTGTACACCTTAGACAGTTAAGGTTTGATCAGTTCTGCATCCTCTTCATACTCCACATCCAGGACTGGACTGGACAAGACAATAAATAAGAAGAAGAAGAAGAAGAAGAAGAAGAAGACAGAGAAGAACTCTTGAACAATGTGGCGTACCTGTGTGCATAGGGATAATTTCCACTGTGGTCAGTGGGGATACTGGGGACATCGGATCAATTTCATCCCCATGACAACTGTGATCGCCAACCCACCCAATTTGCCCTATTAACACACACAATGCCCCCTCATGGAACAAATATGGTCTATACACCAACACCCCTGTTGACAAATATAATCACCACCCCTACCGTCCCAGTCCACAAAAACGATCAGCAAAGTCCCCACTGTTTTCCGTCTAAACTGATCCTCATGACTGTGTGTGGTTGCTAGGTACTCACTGTGCACTACATAACATTGTATCTTATACTGGGTTCAAAGGATGGTCAAGATGGTATATGAGTATCTTTGTTTTTAGTGTTTATTTGTTTAAAGTGCAGCATTAACAAATGACTGTGCTTGGGCTTGTTCTGTATTTTACAGTCAGGCTTTTGTTTCTTTCTCTAGCTCTCAACAACTCTTTGTTTTTAGTATGGATAACCCTGCACACTCAACCTCTGCTCGTACCTTTTCTTGTTCAATTGGACTGATATAATACATACTTGTATATGCATCCAACATTCATGCCTGCCTTGTCACAGTGAACGGTTTCCTCTCAGTCTACTTTGCTCTTATTAGATGAGTCTTGGAGTATTCTCAGTCATGTTCTCCTGGTTAAATGTGCAGCAGTCGAGTTCTGAAAATCATCTTGTGATGAAGCACATGCTCACTTCTATCAGTTCCATCATTAAAAGAACAGAGAGAAAAATTTGCCATTTCCCTTCTGAAAGAGGCAGTGATCCATGAGCGAGAGGCAGTGATCCCTGAGCACCAACTAGAGAGGACAAAAAATAAAACATCTACAAGGAGCTGTTCTGCTTTAGCTTCACCACATACAAGAGCCCACAGTCTTTCTTGCGTAAGTACAATTAAGCTCTGCAAATACTAAGAGCTTGGTTGGAAAATTTGGTTCGGAAGGTCTTAATTTTAAGGTCCAAGATTTGAATATTTGTAGCTTTTTTTTAGCTTTAATCATTTAACCTTTACCATGAACTTTATCTAGTAAAGTTCATGGTAAATTTTTCTATTAAAACTTAGCAGTTGACGGTATCTAAGCTTTAGTAAATGGGTGAAGATCTACGTTCAGTGTTTGCAGTCCAGCTTAGTCACTGACTGACCTTCAAGTGCCGGTCGCAAAGGACATCCGCCAGACGAGGTCAGCTTTCAGAGGCTAGTGGCTGGAACTTGAACACAGAATGTTGCTTAGTAGCAAGAGACCCCCTGAGGGAGGCTCATATCAAACAGGGCTTCCCTCCTTTAGCCCCTCTGTGGCCTTCTCACGTTTTCTCCTTTGTAGATGCCTATACTGACAAGCAGATCACTCTAACCCATGTCCACATGCAGATTTCTGGTTGTTGTATGATATGTATTGCATACAGTGACCGATGTTTAATGGGTCAATAAAGCACCTTCTGAGGAACGGTTTCAATATGTGCTATACAACTTATATTACATTATTTATTAAAGATTAAGAACGGTATTACCTAAGGGTCACTTCTTACATAAGTTAGAGAGACATTCAAGGGAGTTTGGCCTCCACTTGTCTTTCAGAATGACCACCTTTCAAAACAGCTCTTTTATATTTTATATTCTAAGGACATTCCTTCATAATAATTTGCGTAATTGTGGAATCAAATAACTGTATCCTTGGTGAGAACAACCTTTCTCATTTCTTTGCGTATACCCTGTGATGAACCAGAGGGGAAAAATTAATAGAGCAGTTAAAGCAGTTCTCAGGCTTTCAGTATGGCTGTGGCTTTGAGGTATTATGGACAGCCCTGTGAAGTCGAGGGCCTCCACTTCAAGCCTGAAGCGTGCCTTTTAGCATCAGCCCCACAAAAGATGACTCCAATGAATTTATTGGTAGACATTTCATGATTTCATTAGAATAATCACTTTTACTAATGTGTGGTGCTATCTATGCTTTCAAAGCAGATTTGGGAATGGTTTTATATCATAGTTTTATTGCCATTAGCAATAGACATATTTTAACTTCAGTACTGACTAGACTTCATTTCCAAAAAAATCTCATATTCAGAAATATCAAATGAGATATGAATATGCTTTGCATTTTCAACGCCTAAAAATTCCAAGCTTATTACACCCTACGGCTTATTATTAAGTAACAATGCAAACTAACTGACTTCTTCTCAGCTGATAGATCTGTGGAATAAACATTTAGACGTGCTAGGTACTAGTTATTCAAGAGGTTCAATAAATGCCGTCATCCCCAGCTAACTTCCTTTGATTAAATCACTGCTGGTTTACTGGACTGTATGTTCAAAACAGTCACTTCATACTTGAGTGTGAAATGTTTAGGTCCACTTAAAATACTAACAGTGACTCTGTGCAATTACTCATTCAAATTTCTCATTCCTAGCCATTGAAGTCGCAATACAGAACAAAGATGTATTAGTAGCTTTGTCTACTGTCTTGTTCTTTGTTTTAAATAGGTTGGGTATATAGATTTGGGTATAAATGTTTTTCTTTGTCACTCATAAAACCTAAGAAAAACTGAGCAATAAGGAATTAATATATTTTATGGAGTAAACCTGTTGTTTGTAAAACTTCAGTGCTTGAGAATACTACATGACTACAATACCTGAGGTTTCCACACACTTACACTGACTTATATTGTATATAGGTTTGTTATTTTATAAGAACTTACCAATAAGACACACACTTTTACAGTTTAACTGGACCCTGCCTATTTTTCTTTCTCCTAACCATTTACATTTTTAAATCATTTACATTTTTCATATGGATTACATCATATTCTAATTTGAATACTGTACCAGTGTTATTTCCCATGACACCTTTTGTTTTATTATACATTATGAATTTCTCCCGCTCCCTCTCCCCCGTCTCTCTCTCCTCTAATCCCTGAGCCTACAACACGCTTATGAGCTGAAATATTTTATCAGGTGGAGGCCGCAGTCAAAGTTATCATTTTAATCTTATTTCAATAAAAAAAATAATCTCTCTTCTTCTGGGTTTGACAGCAGCTAATGGTTTTTCGTTATCGTAAAGGAAACTTTGAAGACTGTGACTGCAAAAAAAAAAAAAAAAATGCAAAGTGTGTCATATTTTTCAGCAGCTTACTCATGAAACATTAGCCACACAGTCTTCTGGTGAGACATGAAAGCACTCGCACAAGGAGTTTTTACCTTTTTTATTTTATTTATTTATCTATTTTTGAGTGGATTTTTTTTTTTAACATAGTCACCAGGGTTGTCAAAGTGAACCAGTTAATTAAGCTGTTGACATGAAAAAAACACCACTCTTTTTTAAATGTCATTAATTCATTTGGACCATTCAAACCAGCATAGTTGTGTAGGCTGAAGACCAGCTGCTCAAACACTGTGTTATTATAAAGGAATCCATGTGTGGAGTCCACTCGTTCTGTATTTACAGCACTGAAAAGCCCAATTTCCCCCTCTAGAGCTTTATTAATGACAGTGATGGGCTACACCTCAAAAACGAGTTGAATCTATAATAGCAACGTAATTTGACAAAAGGTTTGTGATTTACATTCTAGAAATGTAATATCCAAATATACACCACTCAGCCACAGCTGCTGACAAGTCAATACCATTGATTATCTTTATAATAACACCTCTCAAGAGCTGAGATATATTAGGCAGCAAGTAAACAGTCAGTTATTTATGCTTATGTGTTGAAAGCAGAAAAAGTGTTATGGAAGTAAGGATCTGAGCGACTTTGACAAGAACTGATGTCTAGTTGACTGGATCAGAAGTCTGGCAGGATGTGTCAGAACACACAGTGCAACACAACCTGTTTTGTATGGGGTTGAGGAGCCATGCTGATACCTGCCTGAGGCCAAGAGGAACTAAAATAACCTCATAAAAATCAGGAACGGACCATGGAGCAATGGAAAAAGATTTCTTTTACATCCTGTGAATGACTAGGTGCATGTGTGTTGCTCACTTGCACAAGAGATGCCACCAGGATGCCTTATAATGCAGATTCAAGCAGGCAGGGGGAGTGTGATGCTCTGGGCAATCTCAGCTGGCTTGAGGAACATGAAATGGCATTGATTGGCTTCCAGATTCCATAGATCTCAATCAGTTGTGGGATGTGCTGTACAAACTAGTCTGATTCCTTGACCCCCCACCGTGCAACTTTCAGGACTTAAAGGATCTGCTGGTAATGTGTAGGTGCTAAATACTACAGTATACCTTCTCAGGCCTTATTTATCTATTTACATTTAAGCCTTTATCCAAAGCAAATTCCATTCCTTAACTACAGGGGCAGTCTCCCTGGAGCAACTTGGGGTTAAGGGTCTTCCGCCATACCCAGTGGTGGTATGCTGAAGGTAGGATTTGAACCCATGACCTCTTGAATCAAGTATCCCACCCACTAACCCCCCCCCCACCCCACCCCCCACCCCCCAAAATGAATGGCCAAAATCGTGCATCTCATGCGTTTCAGCAGCATG
>JBBPDB010000001.1:43795407-43825290 GCA_037974465.1 Brachypetersius altus | reverse complement strand
CTACACAACATACGTAAGCTGGTGTTAATGTTATGATCAATATACACATTGTTGAAAAGCTTCTCATGTCGTTCTGGTTCCTTGTTGAAAGTACATGCTACACTGGTGAAACTCACTTACTCAGCTCTCCTCACTTAACCCTAACTAACACAGACAACAAAAAACTGCAGTTTTTGAATATGGGGTTTATTATTAGTTGAGTCTGTGCTTCATTATTCTGCAAAAATTCATATCTGCTGAACATAAGGGAGCGAAACAGTGGGGAATCAATCTTTTGTGCTTGGGCAGATAAACACAAGACACAATCGGGGAGAAGAAAAGAGACAGAAAGGAGAAGGGCCTGGTCCTGCAGTGATGGATAGCTGGAGTAAAAGTGTCAGGATGGTATTATGTAAATTAAGGAGGCATCCGAGCATCGCCTTGATGATTATGGGAGATGTGAGTGATGTTTGTGGTCCCCAGGCTCTTTGCCTTGCCTTGTTATTTTTCTTCCCTCCAACTAGCCCTCGGGTGCATTCTGCATGACCCCCCCGCAACACCCACACCCCCCTTCCCCGGACCAAGGGGAGGGCAATCTCTTGGGAACACACTCCAAAAAACCAGAAAAGACATCTGTTTCATTTACTAAACAAATCATCTGCCAGGATTTCTCACCTAATGGGCACAGAGAGACAGAACACACACAGAAAAGCGAAGGAAGGCCCTGATAATAACATTCGCGCTCTTGACCTTTCACTGCCCTTACTCTTCTGACAGCTATCCTCATGACTCCTCAAATAAAACTCCGGCTGAAAGCACAGCTCGGTGGTGAAAATGTAAGAAATCTCACCGCAACACTCTAACAGTGCCATCGCCACAATAAACAGAACACAATGCATGAATTTTCTTACTGTCAGGAAAAATACCTTGTGTTTCTTGTTGAATTTCTTGTTGTCAATGCATGTAAACTGTGAGGTTGCTTTGAACAGAATGATAAAATGTACAGTAAGCCCTACTTTTCGTGGGGGTTACATTCCAAGAGCACCCGCAAATAGTGAAAAACGACGTTGTTCTAATGTGTTTTTAAAATTCCCTAAAAATGCCTAATTTTATAGTGTAAACTCTAAATATGCCCCCAAATATGCATCCAAAACACTTTACTTTCATTTTAAACTCATTAGCCTTAGTGAAAATGTGAAAGTATACTTGTAATCATACTGTACAGTTTATACTGAACTACCGTAGTGCTAGGATGTAAATATGTTACCCCTGTATAAACTGTACTGTAATCCGTGCACGTTTTCTTTGGTATGTGCTGTTGTTTCTTTGGAATAAGCAGGTAAATACAGTAATACATTAATTGAATTTACAGTAATAAAAATACAGGGCTTTAAGAAGAACAAAATGAAAAACAGAAGAACACTCAAAGCTCCACGAGGGAAATTCTGGACTGCAGTGTTACAGGGCAGCAGCCAATCAGCAGCAAGGAGAAATAAATAACGTTCTTGGATTGGCTACTTTCAAACCTCTGAGTACAGCTGACTGTGAGGTCTGGGCCTCATGCACCTTGCCCCCTCGTTCTCTGCTGATTGTTTATGTTTGGGCCGGCACTGAGCAGCATTCAGGAGTCGGTTTGCCTTGGTAACTGCCGCGTGGCACATGAGGCCCAGACATCACAGTCGAAAATCGCGATGCAAAAATAGGCTGTCAGGTTTACTGTATATGAAATGAGTTGTACTGTAAATGGTTATTTAACGCCTAATGTCTTGGTCTTTGAATATTATTTGAATACTAGACCAAAGAAGACATTTAGTCAAAATACTTCCAGTGCTTCTATATACACAGTAAAAGATTTTCTATTGGTTACTGAGGGAAAGATCAGGATTTAGGTGTGAGCTGTGGACATGACAATGGTTGGATACAGAACTATAAAGTTAATTAGAAAAACAGAATAAAGACATTACTACAAAAGCAAATCAGAAAGAAACTTTCTTAGGAATAAAATGCTGAAGTGGTGAGCCTGTGTATGTGTTTCTGCTTCCCAGTGGTTATGGACTGCGTACACACAATACCTGCACTATGTTAGCCAACTCTTTCAGCAGTGCTCCTGATTCCCTGTGTGAAAAACCTGGAGCCTGCTCTGCACAGGCCCAATTAAAAGCAGGAAATGTGAATCTCACTTTAGCTAAGACCCCACTGTGTGACTTCCAGCAAACAGGTTTAAAAATGAAAGTGTGTTTCCTTGATTGGACCCTCTCCCACAGCTAGTGTGATAGCACGTGTACACACAAGCCTAGCAACAATTACAGCTACATCACACCCACCAAAAAATACATTATGCCCACTGTTTGTGTTTACTTGTTTTGCAAGACTTTTTTTCTTTTGTTTGTATTTTCTTTCCTTCTTTTCAAAGGAAAACAATTTCAAGTGTTTAGCAGCACTTTTTATTTAATTTTTATTTAACTGTTATCTCAAGAAAATGAGATGTTTGCATTTTTTTTTATTAATTGAAAAAGTGAATATGAGATCCAAAAGTGTAACAATACAACACATGCATGCATTGAATACATATATATGCATGTTTGCCACTGCAGTTGAAGCATTTTCATCAATGAAGTTTTCTGATTTTGATTCAAGTACATCAGTATTGGAGTGTTTTAGAGCACAAAAGGCATGTGGGTGAGCTCATGTTTGAAATAAATGGATCATTTCCACAAGGAAAACTTATAAAAATACTATATTTTAGATTAATAGAAAAAAGAGTTTATTCACAGAACGTTTAAAGGTTTTCAATAAGGCTAACATTTTCAAGCAAGAGAAATCTGCGATTTCCCTTTGGTACAATGGTAGAAATTCTTTGAAAACAACGTTCATTCATCTGAGCTAATGCACTTGATGGGATCTGCAATCTCCTCCAATCTCTTCGAGAAGCCATTGAGACGACTTTGTGATTAGAGGGCTATTGTACTGTGCTGTAGTAGTCTAATGGTATGAACATGTGTATGTTATTGTGCTGATGACTCCTACACAGTAAAAGGAGGTGACTTTAGACTTCAAGTCTATTCAACAAGGCTGTAGCCCATCGGATGCTGTAGCCAGTGAAAGCATAAAAGACACCGGAGTTCACTATAATTTCACTAAAATTAAAATCATCTATTAGGAAAAGATTTATACACCACACTTCATTACTCAACCTTGTTTCAAAATTGAAGAATATTTACCTCAAGAATTCTCATGTGCACATGTGTATCATGGCAGTGCACACTTGCATCCAAACTGTAGAGTTTCTTGTTTTTATCTACCCACTTAATTAAACTCCTAGAAGTATAATTGTATTGTATTTTTATAGAAAAGTAATTACTTTATTAAATCTGTAATTAGTAAATAAATTAGTTGTAATAATTACATATTGAAGTACATGTACATTAGGTATTAGCTCATACAAGAAATGTCCAAAACAAAAACAGGACTGCACATGGAAAAATAGCTTTTTATTAAATATAAATCATAATAAAATATCTCTTTATTGACTTATACACAACTGTGGTGTTGACTGACAATTTCTAATCTGTGCTTATGACAGAATGTCATTGCCTGTGTGAAATAATTCAACAAAAGACCATTAAGATTAAGTAAGAAGATTAAAAGATTTGTTAAAGGCATGTTCTGTGTTATGTATGTTGTTAAATGTCTTAAAACACAATAGTACTTGACGGCTAGGCTGCATAAAAAATGCATATATTACGGATTTCATTAGACACCCAGTCTTTGATTTACTGTTGACACATCTGTCTTGTATTTCATCTTCATCCACAACAGACTCTGAGACTTTTGAAAAAGTGGTGCTTTGGATTGCCATGTTGAATTGCCTTGAAATGTTTTCGATGCACTGTTAGCATGCAGCATCCTCAGAGCATGATAATGACAGGACAGAGAGAGAGGGAGGGAGAGAGAGAGAGCATGCATGAAAGTCCGGTCACATCTAGAGCTCTAATAACCCTTTCTCCATAACCCAACCCTGCCCTTCCATGTTAACATACTGTGAACCGAGCACGAGTGACAAAATCAATCAATCACGGCCGCCGCGTCGACACAAAGAGGCACAGAGGAGCTAACAGAAATTGATGACATCCCTGCTCGAATTTTACACCATTTCGGCCACAGTCGCGATTGAAACAGACAAAGATTTATAGTCCAGCCCGGGCCGCTGCTACCCTTGATTGCCTTCTTTTCTTCCCCTGGAAGGCTTTTTTGCATATTTATTCCCAAGCTCATCAGGATCTCAGAGAGGCATTAGAGTGACAATCCTATTTCACCTATGGTGTGGCAGCATCTGGGAATTTGCATCTCTCGCTGCAGATGAGACCAACACTCCACTGGCCCCCTGTTCTCACATCTGCAAAGCTTTTTATTCGCTAATTACAACTTTCAACCATACATTATTCACTTGCGCCTCTTATTTGTCTGTTTCGGTGCTTAATTTAGAGAATAATTCACACTTGCACGTGCTGGACGGGCAATTATCCGATGCGGCTCGCAGAAGGATGGCCAATGGGTGTTGCTTCTGATTATTCCTTGCTTTGTTGTTTGCTTGGTGAGATGAACCTCTCTCATTGGCATTATTGCGTTTGAAAGATGTTTATGGTTCCATTGTGTTTGGCTGTTGATTTGGGCTATTTGTCTGCTGGCACGTGACCATGGCTGGATCTCTCTCAGAACTGGTCCTCGCGCTTACCAAGCACCAGCGTTTTTTACGGGTACTTATGGAAAGTATAAATTTTTATCAATATTGCAGAGTAGAAACAAATGCTTCTCATCACATGTGTTGTAAAGAAAGGAACACCGCAGTTAGAGTGTTACAAAACTGATTATTACCATTCAACTGTGATGAACAACTTTCATCAAACGTAGAGGGAGAGCTTTTTAGATTGAAGCGCCACACCTCTGACTATCCATTACAAATGCTGCGAACTGAAGGGAAACTGGGACCTCGTGTCTCTCTGCATATTGTATACATGTATTACACAAAACGTTTCAAAGCATAGACTTTGCATGCAGTCCATCAAGAAAATGTACAAAGGCCACACTTTGCTGCTCAGAGATGTTATGTTTTACAAAAATAATCTGTTACTGAAAGTGCCTGAATGATTGTGTGTGTGATCGTAGCCAGTAAGAACGAGGTCATTATGAGGGTGGGGAAAGATGATATATTGGATAATGCAACTGCTTATTGTAGTGTAAAGGATGTAGACCGATAAGGAAAAAAAGCTTAGTGAATGGCATAGTGAAATGATATAAACCCTGCTGTTATTTCTCAGATGTGACAATACTCTGTGCTCTTTGATGATGTTTTACCCATTACTTTCTAGAGGGAGATTAGTCAAAACTAAAACCAAATGTAAATTAGCACTGACTTTGAAAACATACACAGTTTAAACGGTTATTAATACATTTGCTTTGTAATAGAGTAATGACTGAACCTCAAACAGAAGTCTCCCTCCTAGAACTTTCCTTCTGTAGACCCAGTCGGGGCAAATGGCCTCACTGTTGCTGAGAACATGAACACCTGATAGTACAGAGCACAAACATGCTGCAAAAACACAGCTGTGGAAAAGCATCCCTCCTTTTCTTCAATCATCCCTTCACTTGACCAAGCAAATTATGCTAATATGCCAACACTAGGTTGTCGTTTAATTTCGTCCCATACTTCTCAACCTGTTAAATGATAAAAGAGTCTTGTTTTGATTGCAAGATCAAAATAGGATCTGTTTTGGGTGAACCTTATGGGTGTTCTGGGTAAGTGGTTCAGTAAATGCTAGTTAAAAATGTTTTGTTGCAATGAAACAAGACTATCCTGGGTTGTAATATTTCATCAAACAGACAAAACAGAAAAAAACTCATTCTTTGCATCTTATTTGCAGGCATACAAAACCTTACCCAAATATGCAAGCATTCAAAACGTGTCTCTGTCTCCTTTCAGTTGCTAATGTGGTCAAACAGCACAGCTGAACTGTCAGCATCACTTCTCAAATGTGGGATAAAACACCTGTTGTTTGAGCTCTGTAACAATTAGGAAAGACTTGAAGACAGTTGAACAAATTTTGGGTTGAAATTTCCATCCAGTGTATGCTTTCAACATGAATACTTATCGTAGAATATTGTTGTGCCCCTTGTGAGTAACACACTTGACCAAAACTACATGACCTTGGTTTTTAACTGACCTTTACAACGAAACTTACAAAGAAACAATCTTTTCTGAGATAAAGCCACACATAAGAATAAGAAAGATAAGACAACAGTGTGGCTCCAAGTGAAATTCTTATATTAGCTGAGCCCTTTAGCCAGCTTTGAGGTTGAAAGAAGTGATTACCTCAAATCAATATTTGTGCTCCCTTAGCAACACGATGGCAGCAAGCAGCCTACATGTATTTTTTGGGACGTTTTCATTAGAGTGTCACTTTACCTCGGCTGAATCTTAACATAAGCATGGCCTCAGCATGGTGTGAAGCCATTGCTCAGTTCATTACAAAAAGTGAAAAGTGGTTTTATGTGGTTGTGCCTGGCTGCCTGAAGAGGCTATTAGGCTGTGGTTTGTGATCTTGGCACAGGAGGCCTGCATTGTGCAGCACTCTCTCTCTCTCTATCTCTCACTCTTCCTCTCTCTATGTCTCTCTCTACCTCTCTTTCCCTCTTTCCCACTCTCTCTCTGCCTCTGCTCCCATGTGGGCTCCAGTCAAATGCGCCGGCCCCCCATCACAGCATCTGCATCCTGCGCAATTTGTCATTGGCCCGTCTTTCTATCGCCATTGGCTGTTGCCGAGCAACCTGTCCGTCTCACAGACTATTTCCCATGATAAATTAGCTGGGCTGTTACTATGCCAACAGAATTTGTTACTTAATTAAACTGATTCAGATCGGAATTGGCTGGAGGGGAGAAAGAGTGCACCGTTCTTTTGCAGACCGAGCCCAGAGTCTATGACACATAGAAGACCAGGGAGGAGAACACAATGGCTGGAACTGGAGTAGGACGACCCACCTTAAACTGTAAAATCACCATTGAAGATACTTAACAGCCCCAATCAGGAATTTGCCATTTTAACCAAAGAATTTCTCATATTTATAACTTTCACATTACTCCTAATTCAAACAAGCTTAATCATTAACAAAACAAAATGCAAAAAGCATGTGTAGTCCCATTTCATGGCGTGTCATGTTTGCTATACTGGTCAATTGGTCAATGTCACAATTGTTTTAGACTGCATTGTCAACGAATGCATGATTGTGGTCAGATTTCTTTCTTAGGTGTGTGTTTAAAAATCAACACTATCATATTCCACTCTCTTACATCCTTGGGTGTTAAGTCCTAAATAAATAAATTATAAACCCTGGGAAAAGTTTTCATCAATCAAATATCCTTCCTCGTACATGCAAATGAATGAAAAAATAGGACGGATGCAAACTAATCAAAAATAAGAGTCCACACAAATCCGTTGGTGACTTTTCAAAAACACTTCGGTCTTTTCATGCATATGCATTGCTGTTCATTGACCACTGTGGGAAAAACAAAGCAGCAAAGCAATTTGGTTGTGTGTGAAGGGCCAGGCGCAGGAACAGAAGCATGTAATCTCTTTAATTTGGGACATCAGACCTCTAGCGTTTTGCAGAATTGGAAAAGAAACCTTCGTCCAATGTACCTTTACTGGCAGCTCCTATTTCCATAACATTCTGACAAAACCGTTTTGTCCCATCTGATTGGATCTATTTGCATCGGACACCTCTTCTGCATATAGATTGATGGGTTTAATCAGCGAATCACGGGAACCGCTCAAACATCAATCACTGTCACTACTGTCTTTCTTTCTTTCTACAGCCGGCCCTTGATTTTCTGCTCTGATTCAACTGAAACAGCTACAAATGTAACAAAGAACTAAGGAGAAACAATTTGAGAAGAGCCCAATAACTTATCGACCGTTTACGTAGGGGCCTTCTCTCTCTCTCTCTCTCTCTCTCTCTCTCTCTCTCTCTCTTTCTCTCTCTCTTTATCCCCCCTCTTCTCTTTCTCTCTCCCTCTCTCTCTCTCTGTCTGTCTCTGTGTGACGACCCACTCATTCAAGTCCCTCAAGTTTTGCGTCAAGGCTAGTTTCACTCGCCAGTTTGCAGAGAGAAAGAGTGAGGAAGTGAAATAGTGAATTGCCGGCCATCCACCTGTCCACCCGTTTGTGAAGAACACCCCAGATGGGTAGCACCTCAATGAGTGAAAGTAGGCAAATAAATCAAATGCTTTCAGGTGGACCCTCGCTTATTATCTTCTTCACGAAAAACAGATTTGCTTTCCGCTCCAATGAGGGAAACAAATAACAGATATCGTCAAAATTTCCCTGGACCAATCTGGAGGAGAATGGACAAGAACAACATAGCTTGGGCCTACAGGAGAGACTAATTAGCTCTAGTTTTGCATAAAACTATTATAAAATGTGTGTGGTAATGAATTACATGAAATCCCAGAATATTATTTCCAATACATTGCTTATCTCAAGATGTATAATTCAGTTACTAAGAGTCACTCAGTAATGGCTATGAAAGATCCAGGAACTACTGTACACAATTCAGTTTTTATTTTTTATCCATTGCTATGAAATATCCAGTGACAATTAAACATTATTCAGTCAGTATGTTTTTATACAGTTTTCTACCTAATTAATCATGTTCAACTCCACCATTACCTACGTATTCACCTATCACATCATGTGACCATGCTGGGTTTGTGAAAGCTGGGACATGCCTTCTCTGAGACTTACAAACCAACAATGGGCCGTTCAATGCGCCTGGAAGGGAATGATTTCCCATTGTTTTATGTCCATGAACATATGCTGGTTCTGGCTAGCATCGGACTGAGGGAGAGTGATGGCCATCCTACCTGCACTGAGACAGCAAGGCCAGTTATCCTCTATTGGACTCCTTTTTACAGATGGCTGTGGCATCCCTGAACTCACAATCTCCCACAACTCACCACAAACAAGACCTCAGTGACTAAATGACATTGTCTGCATTATCTTACCTGCTACAATCTTAAAGAAAGATTTGTAGATCTTTCTTGGAGTGGATGTATGGTTGTAGGACAAATGCTTAATTGGTGTAGAAATTTCACATTATTTCAACCATTTCGTCGTCTGAGAGGTGGCTTTAGAAACTAATTTCTTCTGGGTTTGGGGTCTTAATTGAACTGCTGATAAAAGGCCTCAAGCTCGTATACTTCCAAAGGCAGGTTGAGTAGCCCTAAGCCCACATGCAGGCATGTAGATTCAAACGACAATGGAACTTCATACAACCAGCCTCTATTAGAATAGATGTTGAAGTTTCTTTAGGAGCCATTCTTGTGTTGTTGAATACTTTCATCTAAAATAAACTGTGCAAAATAAGTCAGAAATTTTACAAATCAGAACGCATAATGATGTCATCACCAATAGAATATTAAACAGAAATGGGGATTTGGAATAAACTTGTAATGAAAGTAAAAGAATTAATGGAAATGTAGACAGTAAAAAGTTGATATTTTTCTTACAAATGTATTTGCATAGATACAGGATACAATGCAAATATAAACCAATCAAATACAAAAAATGTCTTGACTTAGGGAAATTGAACTGATTAAATTGAAGAAGTTATTACTCACCTCTACAGTGATTACAACGTCCAGGACTGGAAACTGGAAAAACTGGAAAAAGTTGTAAACACTTCTCTATGAAATCACTCACTTTCTGGCACTTTTATTTTTAAAAGTGTAAACCTCAGTTGCAGACCCGCACATGACCCCTTTGTAATCTTGCCTTCAGACACTAAAATAATCTTTTTATGGTGTCACTACAATAGAGCACTTATTGCATCTAAACAGTTATTTACTTCACCTGCCTGGGCAGACAAATGCATCTATCCATCTATCATGCAGCTTCCATGGGAAACTTTTTGGGTATCAGGGAATTAATCAAATTTCTTCTTATTCCCCTAATGGGATGACAATCATCCCCTCACCTTTCACCTTAAATCAAGGAATTCACCTATTTCTTTCTTTTTTTTCACCCCTCCTTCACCTTCCCTTGCCTGTCATCCTTACGCTGACCCCTCATTTTTATCCCTCCCTGTGTTTAAGATGAGAGATAGAGAGAGGAGAGTCATTAGAGCACCTTTGCTTGTATGTTTTCCCCCCTCATCTTTAAGGATATGCAGGCTGACCCAAACACGACAGTGGCTTGTTATATGTAGCGTGTCATTGTGGAGATGGGGGGAAGCATACATAGTGCATCATGGGAAATCTGTCTGAGAGAGATGACCTGCATTACTCCAGGTGTGACCCTCCACACACACACAGCTTCGCACACACAGCCATTTGCATCCCCACAGAGGTCACACACCCACACACACATATACACACACACAGACATCTCACAGTCGCTTGCTGGCGAGGACGAATGGAAGACAAGCAGACAGATCACTTTCACAAACATAATCGTGTTTGATATGGCTGAGTGAGTGAGACAGATGCTCACTAGATGCAAAAATCAGGATTCCTGTGTTTTATGCAAGGTGTTTCAGTGTGATAGACTTTTCATCTTAAAGAGACTGGAACCTGCATTTGAGTAAGTATGGAAATGGAACATGGCTCCATGCGAGACCCCAATGACTGACCCCGCACATTTGCTGTTCAGGAGAAAGCCTGAGTTTTTTTTCACAACCTCACTGACAGAGTCAATTAGATCTTAACACTGCTGTGACTGGCTGTGTGGCATACAAAACATGAATCGCTCCCGAAAGTGCATTTATTTTTTTGTCCATTTTTGTGCATTCAGGTTTTCCTTTCCATTGTGGAACAACCAAAAGAAACTGCCAACAATTAGAGCCTAAATTGTTACACTGGGAAAACTGTTTGTTTGAAATGACAAAATACAATTGATACAAACACAAAACACAGAGTGTGTTACAAACTATATTAGCTTCAATGTTGTGCATAACTGTAAAACAATTATATTTGATGTTATCTTTATTTACTAGCAGTATAATAGGGTTTATTTACAGGGTTGATATTCAGGGTCAAGCTACTAAAGAATACATTTTTGCCCCAAATCTGCTGTGTTTGAGGATTATATTGTGTTGCTACATTGTTTCCACTGTATTTTTTGCAGATCACCTTTTGTGGCTGTGTTATTGAATTTAAAAAAAGATTAAAATGCCAAAATGGTTCTTTGTATTTTTTTCTTCAAATAACATTTTACAGTTATTGTACAGTTATTCTACAATCACTTTTATTTAATATATAATATAATATATTATATATTTATATAACTCTACATGCAATACAGTACTCCTATTACTTTATTATTAAGTTTTGGTTGGCAAGATTTAAATTACTGAAAGTCTCAATGGAATACTGTCCGGTCTGAATTGCTTTCTCCATAGCAAAGAAAGCTTTTCCACTGAAGGTCTCACTTATGAGATTAACTACCAACATAATTAGAAAATGACAGTGAAATGAACTGATTTACGTTTTGATGTACATGGTATTAATTTCATGAGGAAAAAAGATCACTTTAGGCCTTCTGTAAGTCCTAGATACGTCACATATGTCAAAGATGAGCAATAGTGTCACCAGATGTTTTTAGAAATGCAAAACAGTTCCTAGGTGTTTTACCAAAGGAGTCACTGTAAAACCATAAGATACAAACATATGTTAATATATATTACAAGCTTCAAATGTTCACGCGGTCAGTAAAGAGACTTTGTTAGTGGATGGGACCAATGAAACAGATATATGTTTAACAGATATAGCTTACACAGCTGTGGTCTCTTCAGAATAACAAGAAACTCTTTTGAGTTTACAGCGCAAAGTTACATTTTCCTGACATGCATTTTTAATCAGATTCAAATCTAATATCTGGGAGATTTGTAAAACATAAGCAGGGCTGAATAACCCTCCCATGGTGACGCTCATGTGGCTAAACATGGCCTATCCCAGTGCGAGTGAACTTTGCAGCAGTTTTAGTGGCTGCTGTGAGGTGAGAACATCCTGGGGACGCAGCTGAAAAGCGGGGCCTATAAATGAAACACATTCGTAAATGGATGCTACCCTCTCCCTCTTTATCCACAGGCCAAAATGTGAATAATAGAAGAGAAACACTTTTCCTTCACGAGGGTCTGGAAATGAAAAATTTAGAGAAGTACCGGCTCAGGACACCTCCAGCTACAATGAAACCACAAAGTGATGTGCAGTTATACACATGCTGCGAATTAGAGCATAAGCACAAAGTCATGTAAATATTTAAATCAAGAGTGCGACATATCATCTTCCGTATTCTCTCTGGCCTACAAATCCCATGTGCTCTAAATGTGCACTACAGCCAGTCAGAGGCTAATTCAACAACTCCAGAGCCATTGCAGTCCCAGACAACCAAGACCATAATTATAAATTATTTGGTGTATGAGTCCTGACACTCGGCTCAATTTTGAACAATCTCCAGTCAGCAGAAAATGATATGGCACTGAAGGACAAAAAAATGCCTTTAACATATGCAGGCATAGCTTGTCCTTTTTGAAATTCAGTGTTTAAAGTGTGTTATGACTGCGTAACAGATGTAAATGCAGATCTGCTTGCCAAAGCTGAGTGCCAGTGATTAAAGTGGGCAGAGAGAACTCTTAATGCTCAGAAAGACAAAAGAGCTTCCGCCAGCTAGAGTGAGAACATTAGAGAAGTTTCCTGAAGTTTCCTGTTGTTAACTGTTGACGTAGCAGAGTTTCACGTCCAAAAGTGATTAGAAAATTAAAAACCATGAACCGGATTCAAGGTCTGGATTTGAAGACTTATATAGGGCCTCTGCTGGTCTGGGTCTGGTGCAGGGGTCATCAAGGCCTGGTATGGCAGCAGGTGAACTTCCGATAAAACTAGAAGCATATTATCATTGTTACCTAAAAGAGAATTTGATGACTGCCATAGCATTTTGCATGGTGTGACCACTTGTAGCACTAGAAATGATCTGAAAGTGGTCTGATCATTTATTTATCTAAAACGTGACTATTTCTGAGACATCATGCTTTGTAATGGTAGTGGTAATTTTTGGTGTATGCATATATGTATATTTATTTTTTTTACCCAACTGTTTGTTTTAATTAGGTTTATTTCTCTTTCTAGCTTATCAGAATGAATTGGTCTGCTTCTCCTCCCTCTCTTTCCTCTCCTTGTCTCTAGAGGCAAAGTCAGAACTGGCAGCTTTTCATCACTTTAACTTATGGTGGTCTTATGTAACAGTTTGTTTTTCCACCGTGTCTTATCTCTGTGGCTGAGGCCCTCTCAGCTTTCTCCCCAGCTCCAGCCATATCTGTAGGGCTGGTGGTTAACGTCCTCTTGGTGGTTTCCAGCAGGTGTGGTTTTGCTCAAAGGTGAGTAAGACTGATGGTTGAATTTGATGATCGTAGCAAAAGGCAACAAATGGCAGCTCTGTGGGTATCAGTTAGATAATGAGGTGCTAAAAAGTGTCTGGAAAAAGAAGGAGTCTTTCACAAACCGCTGTAGACCACCAGCACGGTGTGCAGTTATTAGTTTGATGCAATAAGGGGAGTTGGCAGGGTTTTTTGAAGGTATTGTCAAGCTTTAGATAAGAAACTTGAGAAAAATAGATGAACACTGTTTCCGTTTACAAATGGCGTTTTTTTCTGTGTATTTAAAGAAATTGTGCTTCGACTTGTGGTTTTGGAGATACATAGAACCATTTTTAAAAAGCTATTTAATGAACCGTATACAATAGTTTCTCCATTACAGAGAAAAACTATTTATTTATACAAAAAACATTCAAACGCATTCAAAAAGAGTCTTTCAAGGGTTTATTTTTAACATTTCTAATCATAAATAGCATTTGAAAAACCCATTTTAAGGCCTGTAGAGTAAAAAATAAGGCCCAACCCACTTGTAACTCTACAACGTTTGACTATAGCAGTATATTATAATGCCCTTGTAATGTTTTTATTAAGCCTTATTTAGAAAATAGCTGCTAATAAACTGATTTTATTAAGCATTGCAGAAACTAGTGTAAATTAAGCATCAGACATTTTTATTTATTATTAGACACCTGCAATTATCTATCAAAATGTTATTTATTTAAGCATCTGTTCTATAATTTTCTTAAGGTTCCACTTTTTTTCCTTTTAGGTTACACTTACACTCTACAATGCTGATGTTGTGGTATTAGGGCTTTATTTGAAAATGAGGTCTTGATTTAAAAAATAATTGAAATACAAGATTATTAGGTCAGAAATACTCATGAAAAAGCTTATTTAGGCCTGGTTTTTGCTTTATAAAGTAATAATGACTTGGCACATGCATGCTAGGGCATTGTAACAGCCCAACCCGATCTCACAGCTTTTTCGTGCAGGCATCACAAAAAGCAATTTAATCAAAATACGGCCTGCGATTATGATTTAGGGCGTTTTTTCATGCTAGGACAAGGCTTCATTTTTTCGTGCTAGAACAGCGCTTCACTACCCTGTGTATTTTAATGCGCACTGCATAACACCGCTAGTATCTGCACTAACTGGTGACTGTTACGTTTAGGTTTATGGTTAGGGTTAGGGTTAGGTTACGGTAAGGAATCAACTCATTATTTCTCTCCTACTGTCCCTCAGTGAGCAGTTAGCTCAGACACTGGCGGTGTTACGCAGTGCACATTAAAATACACAGGACAGTGAAGCGCAGTTTTTTGTATTTTGATTAAATTGTATTTTGTGATGGCTGCACGAAAACTCGTGAGATGGAATGGATTCAGAATTAACGCTCATAGAACAGAAAGGAGAGAAAGGGGAGACAGTTTTACAAGGGTTAATGACCAAAGGGTTTGCATTCACTTCAATAATTCTTTAGATTCAATTCAGGTTTATCTTTAGAATTCTTTTATTTTTTTTTATGTTTTTGCTCTGGTGGATTAGGATCCAGCAACTGGTTAAAATAAGCATTAGGGATCAGTTTGTTACTGATGCTGCAGATGTAACCTGTAATTACACAGATTACAAATTTCAAAAATTGTAATCATCAGAAACAACACACTTTTCTAAACCAGTAACTTTTTTATATTTTCAGTGTGAAGTGAGATAGGCGCACACTGTGGCGTAGATATAATGATCAAAGTCAGTCACTGTTTCCTCAAAAACGCTTAGCATGTGATTATTATATGATCATTACACCAACTATCATGCAATATAGAACTAGCTTCATCACAAAAACTGTACGTGCGGGAAAAACTAAACAGAGATTTTGAAATAAGCTTGAAAAACATTGCAAACCCACATAAACGTATCTCTGATGATTTTGACCTGTTGACCTGTGTAATACGCTGTTTGTGCTTGCAGGGCTAGCAGGTTGTGGTCATAAATAGAACATCATGACCACATGCACATGCTAACCTGTCCACTGCTGGTTTTAACCAGAGGTAATAATATGGAACCTTTACCTCAGCTTTCTGGCCAGATTAGCAACTTTAGACCTCCATCTAGAACTGGTCTTTCCTCTGCACAGTTTATAACCAGTCCTGACATTTAAAACTCACCTGCTGTTCCAAATCATCCAAACTTTGGTCAAGTAGTCAAAATCACAAATAATTTTTTGGTTGTTTGTTTATTTATTTATTTATTTATTTATTTATTCTTCAACACAAAACCACAGTCTTGCTGTGTCTCTTGTCATGGCCATGGCAGTTCATTACCTGTTTTCACAAACTAATTAAAACATGTTTTGTTTTGCAATGCTTGCTCCTTTATGTGTTGGAAAGTAATTTAGCCTCGAGGTGGAGAAAGCAGAGCATGAAAGGAAACAAGCGAAGGTCATCTTCACACAGACGCAGAAAGCCATCAGCAACCCATTGCATGCGTTGATGAATTCGAGATTAGGGTTTGTAGCACCTTGTTACAGGCTCCAGATAACACATATATATATTTAGATGGCGCTAATTTGTCTTCTTTCACTGTAAGATTATTAAAGCTCAAAACAGGTGCCATGAGCAGAAGCTGCATCCTCTCACAGCTGGCTGTGACCTTTCTCCAGGCTTATCAGTCTCTGTCACCACTCCGCTAGCATGACTGAGTCGGTGGTGGCAACAGCAGCCCATGCTGCTCCACCATGCTTTATGTTAAACAGGCTCACCCCTCAAGCAGGAACAGCAGAACTCTAGTTTTTCTTAGAAAAAGCTTACACTGAGGTCACTTGATTCAACAGTACCTTTTGTACAAAAAACATGAACCTTTCTGCCAGCCATTAGTCAAGTCCTGAAGGTTCTATGATATTATGATATAGGTTTTATTGGTACCCATAAGGCCTAATGATAATTGAGAATGCTTTCGTCTGTCTTTGTGACAGTTAAATGAGCCGCAGACCAAGGCTATGTAGCAAAGTCTTCACTTTTCCAGGTGAGAATAAAGTCACCAAGCACTAATAGATGCACTAAAATGTAAACTAGAATGATATGGGGATCTCTTACTTCACTATGGCAACATAAGCTGGTTGGGAAGCTTATGTTAAAGCTATTAGCATACATGGTACCTCCGGAGCAGAGAAGCTTTTGCTCATATTTTTACACTCAACAGGTTAATATAAGTGAATGAATAATTCTGTATAGATGTGTCAGGCCATTTCCCAACAACATAGTTAATTTTTCTGCTGATAATGAAGACTCTACACTCCTGACCCTACACTCTTGACTTTCTTTCTGTCTGTATAAACATGAAAGTGCATGAAATGACTAAATAGACAATTAAACTGTATATTATAGTTGTTGTGATGGTTCCAGCTGCCTCTCAAGCATCTGAAAAATGAATAAGAATTAGAACCGTATGATCTGTAGTTTCTCTAGTTTCTCATTTGAAATTTTGTTTTTGATAGTGAAGTGGAAAAAAAGAGTATCGGTTCTGTAGTGACAGTGTTAATAAAGAAACTAACTAATCTAATTCAAAGGAAATATTCTACATTAAAATACATCAGCTTAATTAACATTTAACTAAATAACACGCACAATAAAACATATGAGCAGCAGCTTTAGGTCAAATAAAACACAGCTTTCTAAAACAACAGCTTTCTGAGGAACCATAGCCCTGTACTGGTGATAACTAGCTGAAAATTTATTAAAATTCTATGCTAAGTTGAAATTTTTCCCTTAAGTAAAAGCAGAAAGTCTACATGGTGTAAGTCATATTAAATTGCATTCTTAATTGCCCACCAAGACGTGCCTTGTGCCATGAGGAGGATAGGGCAGCACTGATCACATTTGAAGCGAGGGCGAGTCATGGCCAGGTCTTTCCCATGGCTCCTTCCATGATCAAGAAAGAGTGGGGACATTCTCCACAAAGTTCAGATACAAAAGACAAACTGTCTTTCACATGTCCCCCGAGACCGGAGAACATCATCTCTTGAATATTTCACAGCTGTATCAATGTCAAAGAACATTTCTCACTGACTCCCCACTGCTTAGTGTTAATGAATATTAAGAGGAACATTTTCCTGTGGGTGAAAGGTCCTTTTATTTATTCTCTTTATTGTTTGAAAGCCATTCTTGATACCATATTTCACAGATTCAGTCATTTGACTCATTTAATGTGGTTTAAATTGTTCAACATTCATACAGTCAGAATACGACTGTTGTGTTTCATGCAAAAGAGGAAGACCTCTTAAGATTATTTTAATTACTTTCAGGATATGCTCAATCCTTCATTTATAAGAGAAGTTGTATTTTATCTATGGGGAATCAGAAAAAAAAGGAAACATAATTTTCTTTATTATTCCACAACTGTCCGATAGTTCCATTTTCATCCTTATAATTATTACTGTACTCAACAAGATCAATCAGCAATGTTTAATTATTGTTTTGTAATTGAGCAAATATTATATGCTTATCAAACTTCTCTAGAATTCTCCATACACCAGGATTGAGGCCTTTTTGATAAAAAACCTGGACAACTACATAAAAAGAAACTGAAAACCGCTTTCCCTGAAACTGCTATAATAATTGTTAGGCCTTAGGAGCTTATGGAATTTAATTTCTTGACACAAATATCAGCAACAGAAAAGGAAATTAAAGTTATCATTACTGTCAGGGCATTATCGCTGCCTCACTTAACCTGCCATTCAGTAAAATGAATTATTTATATTCTCACTCTTTTATTTGGTGATGGGGAGGGGAGGCGGCCGTATCTTCACTATATTCTTCTCACTGATAATTGAATTATTGTTCCGATGAGAATGGAAGACCTGTTTGAAACATTACGTTTATCAAGATCTTCTAAGAATCATCCTGTAGCTTATTTACAGTTGCATTTGAATAAAAATATGGAAAGAAAATCTGCTTAAGTTCAAGCGAATGAATGAGTGAATGAAGAGTTTTGCATAATTACTGATGCACAAAGACTTATTCTGGGTATAACACAGAAAAATAAAATACACAGTGCAATGTACAACAGAAGCCAATGGGCAGACATTGAAGTAACATCCCATTGACTTCTATTAGAAATTTGACTTGAGCCAGGTACAAAAAAGGTCCTTGATAACTGACCATATGCTATAGAAGATAGAGATAAGATTTAAAAGCCTAGCCACGTCATGTGAACATGTAAGAACAGTTAAGATAAGATAAAAAACATACTGTGTCTCAATCGTTATGTGTTGGAATTCTGGGTGTTTGCTTTTCTGACAGTTCGTCTTTGTAGCATTTCAGGGTTTCAGTTAAGCAATGTCTGATTACGGCATTTTGAGTGTCATCCGACATCTGGAGATTTCCGCCACCCATGTGGATGAGTGAACTCATCTCCGTTCTGCTTTAGCATCTTCAGACACATATGACACCTACAGTATGGCGCCCAAGAACCTTCAAGAACATATTGGCCAACTTATCTTCAATACCATTCAGGCTTCATATGAGCAACTCTGTGTGGCTCCTTAGAGTTGTGTAGTAACTCTTTACGAGTAAACATAGAATCTAACAGGAAAAATGCCAATTCTGAGTTTAATTTTGTGAGCTGGATTATCACTGAACTTTATATAATGTTTGAAATCCACACCATGGTCCTAGTATGTATAATCCTTTCTCTGAATAATAAAAAAAAACGAGAGATAAATACCAAAAATCAATTAGGTTTGCCAGGATTGGATCATTATTTCATAGGCAATAACTTGAATGATAGCATAATAAAGAGCAATTTATTTAGAATTAGTCCAGTGCGGGTTGAGCAGTGGAAGATGGATGTGTAGAGATAGAGGGATCTAATTAGTGCCTTGTTCATTCCCAGCATCGTTCTCTGTGGCTTCCTCAGCCACTCTCTACAGCAGGACTTAACACTGCTAATCCATGTCCACTCCTTAATGACTGCAAATCGCTGCGATCTGGTGCCGATGAAACGCTGAGAAGATTAATCCTCCACTCGTTCACCAGAAGAGGAGTAACCTTGGCGGACTGGAGAAGTCTGTATATTTTTATTCCAGCGCTTCAGGAAATTGATTTTCACAATCGCATTTTACTGTTTTTGTGGAATCTAAGCTTTCTCACATTCATTCTGCATTGTTTTGACTTACAAATGTTATATAGAGCTGGTGTATGATGGCTCCAAAATGCTTCTTGTCCCAATTGTGTGGTTTCTAATGAACCTATAATACGAATAGGACTAGTACCATGATGTGGAAGATCCTTCACACTCTCATTTACAGTAAGGAGCCATCCACATGGTCCATCTGGCATTGCTATAAGGGACATTTGGCGGCTTGTCTTTATTTCATATCTTATGTTCTTGTCTATAATGTGTCCTCACACACAGAATGGGCAGGTGGGGTAGATTTTGTGACAAGAAATATTTTAAAAAGTTATGGAGCAAAAACTATTTTTATGGCATGTTTATGGCAAATATCACCCTGAAATAGATATATTTTATAGATTGTCTTTCACTTGAAGCAATTTGCACTTAAGAACTTTGCTCAAAAGAGTAATGCAACACAATTGGATTTGAGGACAAAATAATGGGTTAAGCGAGTGTATTTTTTGTTCTGTTCTTTGTTCTGTCACTAGAAGTCTGTACCTGGACCATTTTCATTCAGAATAACGTGAGACATTCCTTTATGCGGATTTTGTTTCCTCTAATATAGGACAACATAACAAAAGCTAGAATTTAGAATGCAGTCAGTTTTCTGTGGGAGCCAGTTTCACATTTCACTCATATAAAACCATAGAAGGTATATAAAGAAGTGGAAATGAAGGCACAGCCGCCCACCTATAGATGGCGGCTAAAAATGAATGAAAATATATTTTGGATTGTTGCCAACCGTTGCCCTCTAAGAATTTACATCTATTTACTCTCCTGCTTAAATCCACTCATTTCTGTGCAGCTGAGCTTTGCTGACCCCTGCATCCACGCTCTGGCTCGGCTGTCGTGTTCCACGGCATAAATTATTTTAATATTGCTCTCGAAAATGATGATGCAGTGGCATTTTCGGTCCACTAGGAAATTTCCCCCCTCCTTTTATCTGGCACTGTATTCAGCTTATACTCATTCCTTGCCTTTTTACCTTTTAATTATCTTCTCTTTCTGACACTCGACAGTTTACACATGGTTGTGAGCTCATCTGACCCTCATTTGGCCGCGTAGATTCCTCAGCTGTTTGCATCATCCCACAAAGACAGAACTAATTCTACTCTTTTAGAATGCTAATATACACCCTCACTGGAGAGCATATTAAGGTGATTCATTTTTTATTACCCAGTGTCCTCATTACAGCACCAGGGAGAGCGCGGCCTGAGCATGAAGATAATGAGGGAGTGTTATGCCACCAGGGGGAGGCAGGGGCAGCTGTTTGAGGTCTGCTTCAGCGCTGGAGAGATTGTAGGTATCTCACTCAGGCCTTAACTCACCTGGAAAGCCTCCAGGAATCGCTACTTGTTTACTTTTCAGGAACTAGATATGGTAGTCTTTATGTTTAGATTACAACAGCGCCAAAAATATGTTGCCCTGCTGACTTTCTCTTAAGCCTTTTTACCTCAGGCCTTCTAATTATAAGTCACTAGACCACTATTTCTTTAACACTTGGGAGCCCAGAGTTATTCATTTAGCCGTACTACATTAATATTATTACACATTCATTGCATGATTTATCACATAACTTGTTACATTTACATTTAATTTGCATTCATCATATGACAACAAATGACAGGCATAAATATGCAAAAGACATTTTTTTGTCCACTTAAAAGACGAAACAAGACTATATACAACTTTTATTTATTTGTTTTTGAAATCCAACACAAATGAAAGTGGACTGAAAGTATAAAATCTACTCTGTTGACCAAATTTCTCTACTTGTTTCAATGAGCTATAATGACTGAGAAATACATTCTGTAACGTTACACTATGCTTTTTTCTTATTTTTCGGCTTCTGACAGTAAAATAGTACACACATTTACATTTATCAGTTGCATCACTTCTGGCACTGCAACTGTCTAAATCTCCAGTCAGATCATAAGGACTTCCGCAACATCACTGTCTATCTCATCTCTTTCTCCTCATCCGACCACACGAAACATGCCATGTTTTGAATGTCATGTGACTCTTTGTGCCATGTCATGTGACTTAAATATAAAACATGTGTTTATATTTCAATTTTGCAAAACATTCTTTGTCAAATCATCTGAAAAACCACCTCATGCGAGCATAAAAACTTCTTAGCATTAGTAAGCGCTCTCTCTCTCTTCCTTTTTGGCTCTCTCTCTTCGACCTTAAGCTACAGGCCCTACAGAATCATGTGGGTCTTTGCCTGCCAAGTTCCCCCTCAGGATGCTCTCATTCTCTGCCATCTCACAGCCTGATCACAACGGATTACTCACTAACTAACCCTCCTTTAATTAACTCTTGATTAGGTATTAATATCAGGCTCTGGTTCTGGGCTTGCAGTTGTTGCTTTTAATAAGTGGATTAGCACTAGTGTCTCACTGTTTTTTCTCCCGCTAAAATCTCTCTCCCTTGGGTCTCTGGCACGTGGCCAGATGAAATGTTCCAATAACACGTTTCTTCTTGTGGTCACGGGCGTGTTTTCAGGGATGTTAGCATGGCTGTGTGTGCCCTGAGCTGTCCATTTCAATTTTAGCAGGGAACGACACCTAATCCTCAGAATCTTTCCGCAGTAATCACCAACTGCTCTGATTTGAGAGTAAATGTGTATCTAATTCTATCAGTCCATCAGAATGTTACAACCTTTGAGACACTAAGATGACACCAATTAGTCCTAAGAAACCATATTAGACCCATAACTTGTGTTTCACGTAAATTTCACACTCCACATGCTCCTCATCTCAAACCAAATGCCACAGTCTCAAGACTTAACCCTTGATGCCCCTCATCCTTTGGATTTAACACATTTAATCATTATCAAAACACAGACGCCGAAAGGAGACGGTTTTCACCGAATGGACGGGGCAACAGTTTTCAGAAAACAGAATTTTTGAATTTTAAGGAAATCTCATGTTTGACCAATTAAACTCTGCAATGACAACGTTCTTTTTAAAATAAAAGACTATCACACAAATGATCTTAGGTTGTAACAGCACTTTTAAAATTGCATTGCTCTACCACCCATACAACCTATCTTCTCAACACCTTTGGGACACCTTTCAGTGTTGACTGAAATTATTACGTGTCAGAAGTATGCAAATGAAAATCTTTTCATTGGAATAATATTAGACACATCCAACCTGAAAGAATGATCCCATCACTCAAAAACAAGAGCACCAAAAAGGGTTATTTTTGATCTGATGCTACACATAGACTGCATGCATTTGATCAGTGTTTTGTACACATTCGTCAAAGAGGTTTGCCCTTTCCTGATGACTGGCAAGTTACATGGTAAAATGTAACTGTTTAAACTCTCGAAAGAATAATCAGAAATAACACTGTCCCTTTAAGATCGTTGCCGCTCCACCACCAGCTCTACCTGTCCTCTCAGTGTCAGAGGCTCCTCTTGTTCCTCATGCATGTCATAACTGGAGTTTGTCATTTGCACACTGCACTCTTTAATTACAGCCTTTTAAGCCTCTCTCCAGGACCCAGAAGCCTGTGAAAAGTTGCGAAGCTCCATCACAGAGGGCTGACAGCCAGTGCCGCTAAATGGGTGTAAAAAGCGACTGAAATTTCGACTCGGCCGGCAAATTAGACGTCTCGGTGCTGGCCGCAGATGGGTGCCGTTAACCTCCCAGGACACAGTGTCACAACATTCCTGCGCATCGTCTGGGGCTGTGTGTCGCTCCGGCACACCTCGCGCTGTCAGCAGCCTTCATTTAAACGAACATAATTAGGGAGCTCTCTCTGTGAAGAGCAGGTTATGGAGTCACTCTACACTCTCAAACATTTCCATAATTCTGGGGGCCGAAAAGCCTGACGTTTCCCGAGCTCCAGATGTAACTGATAGAAGCAAGTGCAAGAACTGTTTTTTTCTCTCTTTTTTCCCTTCTCTCTGCCTTATTCCATCACTGTGTTTGGTATATATAGTTTATGAGATGGAGAAGGTTAGTACTTTCAGTTGTCAGATTCCTCTGAGCTTCTTTAGGGCAAATGGGGTCTTGTATACATGTCATATTTATGTCAATAGCACTTAGCTGTCTCTGACTATCTCCATCTATATCAGGGCAGCCTAAAGTGAGGCCCTTGAGCCAACTTTGGCACATGTGGTGTTTCTTATGGCCCGCAAGATCTCACTGAATTTAAGGCAAGGCAGCATGTAAAGAATGCTTTCTCCTCACACTGAGTTTATATAAATCTTTACATTTTATTGAAGATACACAGTTGGACCTTAAAGACCAATTTCTTCCTGTAAAGGTACATGTACCTGTGCAGTATCCTTTTTATGATAGTGTAGGACTGCTTAGATCCTGGAAAACAAAAAACAACTAACAATAAAACCCCAAATATGATAAATATAATATAATTTGAGTTGCGCAGGTAAATTCACCTTAATTCGTTAACCATTTCTGAACCTCACATTGAGAAAGCCCAGTATTATTTGCAGTAATCATCCAGTACCAGCTTTGGTTAATCAGCACTTCATTAAATCAGATCAGGCGTCCTGTTAATGGAATACCTCATAACCAAATATCGAGAAGAAGTCTGTAACCAAATCCGTGATCTTTCAACCAGTTCCCAGATACCGAAGATTATCTTCTGAGTAAAATAATTCTTATTAGTTCTCACTCCATTAATGTTTGTTTGCATTTACTCTAATGTTTCTTGGTGTTTATACTGAGAAAACACTTCCATCCAGGTAAATGATTTTAAGCTGTTTGCTTGTAAATAAATTCACATGAATCTTTGTTCAAAGGTTTTGAACTGCTTATACAATTACAAATACCTCAAGAATTTTGGCATTTTTTTTATTATTAATTTTGTTTGTTTATTTGTTAGTTTGTTTATCAAGGTCCTTATCTGACCAGTGCTAGTGTGCCCTTCTCCCACACCTCATGTGTTCTTTTGCCTGCATAAATGCCACGCTCGCTGACTGAAAGCATTTGCTTTTGATTTATGTGCAAGTTTTTAACATTCACATTATAAATCTGTCACCTCTAGGACATTCCTAGCCCAGCATTCATCCACCTAAGACATCTTTCGTTAAGAGCATTTTGGACCAGGGCCAGGAAAAGCCACTTGAGGATTATCTTAAGGTTTAGCAGGAATGATGTGTGAATTACTGCCGGCTTGAGTGAGGAGACATATCAAACTGCAAGCTTTAATCTCCCCACTCGCGCTCCTTTCTTTCTCCTCTAGCCTTCCTTTCCTTCCTATCCACGTATTCTGACACACGTGGAGTAAATATGATCTCACAAACTTAGAGCTATCAATTAAGAAAGTTCATCGTGATCATGTTGATGATTTATTTCCCAGTGGTGGCAGCAGGTGAACAGAAGGTGCCGGGGCTTGTCCAGCGGGTTTCCTCTCCGCCTTGTTCACTTTCACGTAGAGACTTGGTTTTAATCACTCAGCATGGAGCCAACTACAAAGGTCAGCTTCATTGATTAACTGGATAAAGGGTGAGTTGTCATCTCTCATAAGACAGATAGACACCCCATCAAGAGAGAAAGACATCAAGCCTCTCTTTCTTCCTTAATCTGCCTTGCTTTTATAGACTGTGACGAGAGAAAGAATAATGTACTGTATTGTCTCCAAGTCTTGAAAGCACACGGTGTATTTATTCATATGTTCACATCTGCTCTCTGGATCTGAGTACTGGCTCTGTGTCATATTTACAAGGCTAAAATTTAGCATTAAAGTCAGTGCCACTTGAGAAATTGAGAACCGAAGTCAATTTCTTTGCTTGTAACGGTGTTCAGTTAACATTTATCACAGGAAAACGACCAAAAAAAAGTTCAAAGAAGACAATGACATAAATTAAGGCACTTGCTAGCAGTTTCCATGGACTTGACCTTTTCCCAGAGGAGCTACAGATACTTTGTCTTTATGTCCCTGAAACTTTACACTCAGAGCAACATACTCTCCACAGTGTCCTTCACACTTATCGGCATGATTCAAAACGACAAAACATAAGAGACTATGAAAAAATGTCATTACCAGATCGATCCTGTACTGACAATATTAGGGAAATATGTCGATCATTGAGGTGAAATTATCCAAATAAAAAAGTCTACAAGAGATTTTCATGAAAAAAAGTGATTTGACCTATATACCCTTTCATATTTTACATCAGACAATCACGTCTTCCTCTTTTACTGGGGTATAAATATGCGGTGACACACCCTCAGTTTTCCATCAACAGTGGGAAGAGTATGCACAAATGAAACCAGGCATGAGATATTTGACCTCTGTAAATGAAAAAGATTCAATAATAAAATACCCATGCTTGATACAAGGGCAATAATGAATAGTTTCAAATATTCCTGGATTCTTATTAGGATGCCAAACATCAGGCACTGCATCCAATAGCAGGATTTTTTTTTTTCACATAAAAACTTGGCTGCTGCTGCCAGGAGACTTAGGCGGGACCATGGCTGGATCTTTTAGCAGTAATTCTAAGCAAACCTCAAGAATGTTTTTCTTTTTTTTTTTTTTTTTTAATAATTTAATCTAAGGTTTCACATTTTAATCACAGACCTTTTTAACCTCTCTAACAAGAAATGGCAAGAAATCTGGAGTGCGTGATCACTGAGGTTAAAAATCTTATGCAAACAACTCAAGAGTTACTCAAAATGTAATGGTTTTTTGGGGAGTCAATAAAAAAGTGAATGATGGAGAACTAAAATGTTGCAATCAGGCAACATGCAAGCAAAAGCAAAACATTGTTGAGGCTCAGTGTGTCTGGGGGTAGATAATGAATGAGATTCTAGATGCTTCCTGTCCTCTCTCTTGGGTTTAGGCTGTGTTGAAATTCATTAGGAATGCAATCACACTCTCAAGTGAATGACCATATCAGCTTACCAAATGCAAATACCAAAACATCTGTAGCGAAGGGAAAGGATTATGCGGTTGGTCTATTAACCTCCCAGAGAGATAACTGACACCTTATCTCCTCAAAATGGCAGGAAGAGCTTGACTACCATCAACCGGAGTTTGACACAGAATTTCGACAATAATTAATGGGATCAGATGAAATTTTAAATAGGTCTACGAGTTTCTATTATAGGACCCCAGGGTTGAGAGAGGAGTCTGAAGTGTTTGCCGTTTTATGCCACACACTGCTCTCTCAACACATTTTGCCTTTAGAGGAGAATGTCCAGCATGAAGAGAGAAAGTTGATGTAGTGTCTTTACCTGATCTCTCTCCATTTCAGTGACTTGGGCAAGGTCAAGGTCATGAGCTGCATGATGTCATTGCAGCCCAGAGGACATTTTAGTTGGCATAGCAATGGCCAACTGACACCAATCAATGAGGGACCCTCTGTGTAACTTGGTAACTTGGTCATTCAGGTCAGATGTGGGGAGATGGACACTGGAGAAGCTTGTGTTTAACCATTCTGGTCACACTCATTATATTTAATTCACTTTCTATAATAAGAACAATGGTTTGGATGTGAAATGGTTTGTGGTCTATAAACACACTGAGTTGCTTTACTGTGGTGGTGATATAAATCAGGGTGTATATAGAACAGTCTCTGGAGATTTTAGTTGCATAGTTGGTAATTGTAAAATAGCGATTCATTTTGCCTCACAACAACCTTTAAATGTATTTAAATGCCTACTTCTTGTCTAAAATTGACTTAAAACATTGTCCCAGGCATCAGGAAGTGCATTTGTATGTCTCTTTTCATGTAATAACTGTATGTCACACTGTGAACAATTCCGACTGACAAAGTTTCTGTATAACAGAAACTACCGTCTATACCTTATTACATCTTAATTAGTTTATGCAGACATTTAGAAAAAATGCTGTAATATTCTTTTAATGTGCAATAAAGCACAAAAGAGACACTTTTAATCGCTTTAGACATTTGTTCTTTATTCACAGTGACTCACACTAGTACATAATCGAGGTGCAGTATTAGTCATAATAATTGCGACTAAATACTTCAGGACCTTGTTATACAATAGACCTCAAGCATTTTGTGGTAAATATTAAGTAAAATTGCATTTCTATTTATTTATTTAGCAATTATTAGATGATTTCCCCTTAGTTTCTAAAAGAAACCAGTGTGTCGTCCGATGATGTGATGATGGTGCCTATGTGCGAAATGGATTATATGTAAGGCATGAAATACAAAGCACAGCGATACATTTATATGCAAGAGAAGATCTGTTGAGCTACAAAGCTAGTGTCTGTAGCATATACAGATTGAATATGGGTTATTAGTGCACTGGAGCTCTGAAAGCATTGTCAAGGAGCTGTGATCAAGGGCATGCTGTGCCTCTAAATAAACAGTGACAAAATGGTGGTTGTTAACCCCTGCTAGCTAATTTGCTGCCCAATTGGTTTAAAAAGACTGCGCATGGCATGGAATCATTCCTGCGAAGGAAAAAAAAGAAAAAGAAAGGAAATCAGCAAGCTCATTTACAAGCCTCACACACACCGACCAGAGAGAAGCCTCTGCCTGTTTTATTGCCGTTGTCATTGTAAAAGCTAACCTTGTTATAACCAGCACTGAGGACATAATCATATGTGTGTGTGAGAGAGAGAGAGAGAGAGAGAGAGAGAGAAAGAGAGAGAGAGAGAGTGTGGGTTTTTGTGTGCACCCCAGTAATCAGTAAGCTTATGCATGTGGTTGCAGACTATTTGAGAAACTTTAGGCCAGTCCATAAGATACAGTGCTATTTTTCCCTCTAAAGCACTTTGTGGCACAAGAAGAAATCAGTGTAATTCCAACACTGCGCTCATCAAGGAGGAAGTGCCACTGCCCTTCAATCACAGCGTGACAGGAAAACAAAAATCAACATCAAAAGTCATTTGTTTCCTCCTCAAACGTGCTCATTACAGGAGAGGCTAAACGGTACGTCGCTATAATTCAAGGTGAGACCCATAGGCATATTCGTAAGTGCCATTACCTTCGCGAAAAATGTCAAACCTCTCCAGCTAGAGCACACTTTTTTTTTCAAGGATGACTCCGTACATGTGTAAGTGTTCAGGATGACACTCTTTTAAAGGAAATCTTAGACCAAACAAAGCACTTGCCCATACAGGTCTGCTCTCTCTGACTCACACACTTTACACATGAGCGCAATGAGCATTCACACACATATTACTTGTGCAACCAGTATGTCACATAGCCATCAGTATTCTCCGGCTGCCTGTTGAAGAAACAATGGCCTGAAAATCCAAATCATCCTTCTCAGACTTCACACCTTGACCTCTGGCACAGAAAAACAAAAGCAAATCTGTAAAACTGCAACCGTGCAATATGCTGCTGATGTTCATAATTGTTCAAGTTTTATATGATTTTTTTTTACATTTTATATACACACCTTATTTAACTGTTGTTAAAAAAGGTTTGCTCTTTAAATCAGTGTGAACAGGAACGTGATTTTATTGGTTGATATTATTGATATTGGTTGATATTATTTTTCCCTACCTACTGGTGCATAATGACATAATCAAAACGCTGAATATGTTTTAGATGAGGTAAAAAGTCTTAACATTATAATGGAAACTTTAATCTTTTTTTCCAAAAGATTAAATGATAATTTAGTTTTTGTACACTTTTTTTGTAAGATTACAAATAAAATTGTATATTTTAAATGAACCAAGAAGAGAAAAAGATTTGATATTTGGTATTTAATACCAAAATCTTGGTATTAAATGAATTCACATGCGTCTGGTCATTCTGCTGGTCAAATATTTAATCTGAACATTTGAACATCAAGTAAGAAAAGCTGAATGGAAAAAAAAACCTTGATGTGGTTTGAGACAAATCTGTGATGTTCTTTCCATCAAGGTTCCATTTTTTGTCGCTCTATGGTAGCTCCCTCGGAAAACTGAAAAGCGAGCTTCAGACACAAAACATGTCTTGGCTGGCCAACTACATTAATGATAATACATAGAGAAAACAATATTTTTTACATCACCACTTAAAGCCCATATAAAACATTGTACAAAAGCAGCAGTGTGTGTCTGGCCTTGGTCTCATTCTTTCACCACCACCCCGCCCCCAGCTCTGGTCCCCCAGCCCAGACAGACTTACAAGTCATTACACACCTGTCTGGACGCTGATGAACTTGAACATTGCTCCTGGGTCACGCACTAAGACACACTTTAGAGCAGGAACTGGCTTTACTGTGCACTTCCCACATTCCACAGCAGCTTAAGGGCCAGTAAACACACACCCAGATGCCCCAGATCTCCACAAGAAGCTCTCTCTCTCTCTCTCTCTCTCTCTCTCTCTCTCTCTCTCTCTCTCTCTCTCTCTCTCTCCCTCTCTTT
>JBBPDB010000001.1:43730187-43767729 GCA_037974465.1 Brachypetersius altus | reverse complement strand
TCGTGATTTACCTTGGGGCATGGACAAAACACGAGCACCAGGATCCATGCTGTGGTTTTAGTTTTATTTAACAGAAAGCTTGAGGGCCGTTTACAAGAACAGGAACGTAGCAGAAAAACACATGGCCCTTGAGCCAGGTTTTTGTTCTCTGTTTTGTTTTCTGTTAAATAAAACTAAAACCACAACATGGATCCTGGTGCTCGTGTTTTGTCCGTGCCCCGAGGTAAATCACGACGGTGGGTTAGACCCCTCCGTCATGACGGGTCAGGTACTGATGTTGGACGTGAAGGCTTGGCTCGCAACCTCCAATCCAGTTCATCCCAAAGTTGTTGGATGGGGTTGAAGTCAGGGCTCTGTGTGGGTCAGTCAAGTTCTTCCACAACAAACTGATCCAACCACGTCTTAATGGACCTTTCTTTATCCACTGGGGCACAGTCATGCTGGAATAGAAAAGGTACTTCCCCAAACTGTGTCCACAAAGTTGGAACCATGACATTGTCCAAAATGTCTTAGTATGATGAAGCATTAAGATTCACCTTCACTTAAAGTAAAGGGCCTGACCCAAACCCTGAAAACCCAATACTTTTGTCCATATAGTGTGTGTTAGTTTTGTGAAATGTTAGTATTGTGGATAATTTAGGCTTTAAACAACTATAATTTACAAAATAAATCACATGCAAATTACCCACTGAGTATTTAAAAATGGCACATTTATGATAGTGAATTACAACATAAGAACAGGCTGTAAAGTGACAGTTAGGAAGGCTAATTGGTTGGTCTCATTTGTTTATGTTGTGCAGTTGCGGAATCTCATCATGGCATCTAATCACAGGACCTGATTTGTTTGTTTTGTCAGATTTTTCTTGTCAGATTTTTTTTCTCTCAGTCTTCTTATCATGTAAAACAGTCAATTTCATGGTTGTAATGCTACCAGTGTTTATGATCACTTGAGGACGAATTTCATATTTGAATGTAGATTTATGCATAGTCTTAAAATGAAGTTCTCAGTCTATCATGGTTTTAACTTAGATTGTTTGCAGTATACTTACCATAATTTTACTAGCTGTCCCTGTATGTAGTCTGTCTGAATGGTGAAGGTTTGGAAAATGATCAAAAACTCAGAAGGGAAGAAAATCAAAACTGAAACGGTTTTTTGTTTGGTTTGTTTTTTTTATCTAAAGTGGATAAAATGGTAAAAGCACCGTAAGAAAAAAGTGCAGAGAAGATGCATACCGGGATTCTAATTCAAATTCCAGCTGTGCCATCTGTAGCCAGGAGTTTTCGACTCATGGGGAGAGAAAAAGAGAGCAGTCACTTTTTCCTCGTCTCTTTATAATGTACCTACTGACCATTTGTGTGGTCACATAGAAAAGTCAAACCAGTAATGTCTTTCTCTTTCTTAAGAGGCCAAAAGATCAGAATGTTACACTAACTGCCTCAAAGTGTATCCGATCTTTTATTTTCCTGGGATTCGGTACTCGAGAAGTGGTACAATGGGATTGAATGATCATAAAATCTGGTTTTGAACCTGTTCAGACAGATTAATGCACTTTAGTCTATATCTAATAGTCATAATATCACTAATGAATAATAATGATAGTAAACCATATGACTTGATCAATTATATAAATAAAGGCATACATCTATTAAAGGCTACAACTACTCAAGGACAAGTTAACCCGAAGAGAAGCCATTGTGTCAAATCAATCAAAAAATAAACAAATACATTAATTCATTAATTTCACTGATGAAACTGCAACTGTTTAAAAAAGGTTTATCAATGTGATGACTTTTGCCCACCTGATTACATCATCATGCACTAATGGGTGGAGAAATAAATTACCAATGATATCATGTTTCACCTTCCCCTCCCATCACCCCCAGCTACTACTAAGAGAAACCATTTTGCATGCTCCGTCCCTGGAACCGCGTTCCAGTTAGAAATATGCCAGAGGGAAAATCCAAAATGATTTCTAATTCCCCCTGACGTCAAATTACTGGTGTGAAACATAATAACACCTGCATGCTTTGGCTACTTTTTTGATATACACTATTTTTTCCCCACCTAATTCCAGAAATATTCTCACTAATCCTTTAGCAACGTTATCTGCCATATTATCACAGACTGCTAGATGATGTTGATGCAGAGATTATGAAGCAACATCATTCCTATCTGCCGTCATGTGAAAGCCATCTAAGAGCTGCCGGTCTAAATGCGAGCCTCAGTGACATGAGGCCTGGTGTGATGGAGATATTGTCTCGTTTTTATGTGATTATATTTGGATGGCGCAGATCAAAGCTTCCGTGCTGGCACAGGCTCACTAACCTGCCCAGCGCATTTGGAATGTATGATTTTAGCCGATGATTATTTAACCAGGGCCGCATTGTTGATTTTATTATATAAGTCAATAATCTTCTCTATTCCCCAGATTTAGTTAATCTTCCTAATTACAAATTAGCATTCTCCACATACCAGTCCTAGATTTCCAAATTAACACCCCCGCTTCCAGGGGACCGTGAATCAGCCATGCTCGCTAATTCCTCCGTGGACCGCCTGACGCACAGCACTTCTAACCCCCCACACCCTCCCCCCACCACCTTCTGCTGTGATTTTCCCCCTCAATTGTCTGCCACACAGAGAAGGGGAAAAATGAAAGAAAAAAAAAAACACAAGGAGTCTCCAGTGTTGGCATCCTCCTCCTCTACACACACACACACACAAACCCATACATGCACATCAATGCATCTAAGTGTTTCGATCAGGAGCATTAATAACAATTAGGATCTTAAGTGTTGAGGTGGGGCCTGAAGGCTCCCCCTCGTCTCTTGCCATCCGGCAGGCCTGGAGGTTTAACTACTGGCAGTGACTGAAGCTCGTTAGGTGGCGCAGCCTCAACAATGTCTTCAGCTTGTGGAACAGGTCAAAAAATCTAGATGTGACCTGACCCAGCTTTCTGTGCACATCAGGAGTCACTAGTGTCGGATACATTTTAAAGGAAGCTCTACATTGTCAGCCTGATGGATTTTCTACATGTAATGTGGTTATATTCTGAGTTAATATAATAGTTAATATTAATAATATGGGTTCACATTGTCACTTTAAAGGTGTGTATGTTTTTTTACACTATATTTTAATAACACTGAAGACTTTTTAGAGACTTATAATAGATAATGTAACTAACTGTTTAGTATAATGTAATGGATTGTTATTAAGAAAAATCTCTTAATCACAAAACGTTCAACTTTAAACCAATGAATCTTCATCCCTACTGATAATCACCAGACAGTCTGTCAGTAATTAAAGGGTCTACAGGGAGCTCTCAAGATTGCCATTTAGTGTAAATAGTAATGAAGAGTGGACCAAGCCAATCGTGAAGGTGTAAAGTATAAACTTAATAATAATGCAGTGACTGTGTCTAAGCATCTGCGTGTGTAAAATTTTGAGAATGTAGGGAAAGATATTTCAAGAAATATCACTAAATGCTGCTTACCTGACTGATTTATATATGTTTCTTATTGTCTAATACATAATTTCATATGTATTTCTTTTGTAGTGTATTTCTTTGTTGTTCCAACATTTTAAGGTGACGAACGTTATGATACCCCTTCGAGTTACACACATTCCTCAACACACACACACACACACACACACACACACACACACAGTCTACCAATAGAAGGCTTACTAAAGTTGTCTTTAGGAATATGGTGTTTGTGTGTGTGTGATGGAGCTAACTGCGGCATACAAAACTGACCTGTAACTTGTAAAGCTGGGAAATGTTATGAGACTGACGTTGAGTAATGTGTAAAGCCTAAATGAACTTTTCTTCTTCACCTTTTTGCCTGCTGCTGAAACCAATGCCCATCAATATCAGACTTGCACCAACTCTAGCTTTCAAAAACGACTAAAAACTGCATTATACTCCTCTGCCTTCTTTTAAATATATGCACTTCCATCGCATTTTTAATTTTCTTTAATTGATTTCCTAATCTATTTTTATTCATATTTTTAGGCTTTCTGATTAATTCATATTTTTTTTTTATATTCCTGTCAAGTACATTGAATGACCTTTGTGCATGATAATGGGTTATATAAATAAACTTGACTTGACTTGACATGACCTTAAATGGGGCACAGTGTCACAGTGCTGTGTGAGGAAGGTATCACTGCTGCACGAATTAAGTTGTAACTGAAACATTTAAATGTGAAGCTAGCCTCAGCCTTGCCTGAATTATTTGAGATTATTAATAGAAAGCAATATATTTTAGTCGTCTATGTGAACGCAAAAGCTTTCTTCTGGCATCTGAAGGAGCATTTAGATGCAGAAATGACTATTACATCACACCTGGTGTCAGACTTAACAACCGGATAGACATGATTCAGAATCACTGAGCTTCTGAATCTGAACTATTTCTGCTTTGAACAAATCTGGTTACATTAAAGAACAAACCTATAAGGTCATTATTTCATAGATAATATTTTGTTATGACAGCAACAGTGCTTTTTATATAATTGAATTCTATTTTTTTTTTCCTTTTAATCATTAAAACCACTTCTAAAAAGTTTCTTATATGCAGTCAAGCAGAAACGAATAAGAAACTTGAAAAAGCTGATAAACTGCTGTAGAAGTTTCCCACATTATCAAACAGCCAGCATTTGCTCGGTTGTGTTTACAATGTTAGCAACATTCCTCCTGTGGCTGAAGTGTTTGATTTGCTCTAGATCTGATGGTCAAAAGAATGAGCTCCTCCAGTGCTCTCTGTGCAGCCTCGGAGCAGCTAAATCCCCACTTACAGCATGAAAGCGAAAGATGGAAAAAAATAATAATAATAAAACACAACCCATCCTCATAGTCCCATGTCAAATAGAGAGTCGAGGGCAACGAGGGTAGAGATAAACAGATTTGAAAAAGCAATCAACATTTCCCTAAAGCTCAGGACTTGATTTGCATCCGATCCCGAGATCATGTTTTATTTATCAGTAATCACAACCAATCAGGGGAGAAATTAATCAATGAAGGCGCTAGCAGGAGCGATATCCGGCCATCTGGGGGTCACACTTACCCACCCACCCTTACTCCCCCCACCCCTAACACACTCCTCCTCACTCCTGGGCACCCTTTCCTACCCACATCACGCCCCCCCTGCTCTTTCCGCTGGGTTTGTCATGGGCCCATATTTAGGTGACTGATTTTTTTTTTCTCTTTTTTTTTTCCCAATGAGCTCTAAGGAACTCCATATGGCCAGGATCAAAGGTGTTGCTGGGTGCATGGTTCTGCTTTATTGCCAGCCGCTGCTGTTAATTAGAAAACAAGATCAGAGGCAGTATTAAAATCCAATTAAATTGATATGAACAGATTGCCAAGTGATGTTCGCTAATGTATAATTGAGCACCATGCAAATTTCAGTGGCTGGCTTTTGTTTTTTCGTGTCTCTCCGTCTATCTCTCTCGCACAGAATGAGCAATGGAGCTTGAAAGTTTTTTTTTTTTTTTTTTTGCTAAAGATAAACAAGTTAATGCCATGAGATGGGGGTATTGCTTTCATCAGTCGAGTTAAAGCGATATCCTCCCTGATGCTGAGGGGCCGTGGAGCAGGGTGGCTCCAAGGCAGTATTAACCCAGCATTCCACTGACTCTGGTGGATAGTGAGGGGCTGCAGGAGTGGAGACTAAACAGACCTGCATGGGCATGCCCACAGGACAGGCCTGAGTGCCCCAGGGACTGCACGTGAACCACAGAAGAAGCCGAACGCACACACACACACCTATCAGCTAAAGTCATCCGATATTAGCTGGTGTGTTTTTTCAGGAAGGAAAAAATGTTTAAATGGAGAGTATGCTTCGTGTCAGGGAGGCTTCTCAGTGCAGCTGGAGACCTTTTTACCACTGTCTGCTCCTCAGAATAGTCTCTTTATAATGCAGTGCCTTTAATTTAGGTCATTCATATTACAAAACTGCTCTGACGACTGTTAAACACTTCTGCTTTTTGGCCATGATTTGATGTCACTGATTGCAGAGTGCAGCTCATTTAGCCTTCCTAACTGTAGAGAACAGTTTATTGAGAGATTGTGGAACTAATAGAATAAAGCAAGATTATTAGGATTGGGAAGGTAGTAATCAGTGTCCACTTGATAGAAGTGTATGAGAATGTGAACCGTTTTGATCTAATTCTTGAAGAATTCAACTTTCTGAACAAGTTGTATTCTATGTGAATTCCTGTATTTCTGATGTGATCCTGATGTCTTTTGAGCAAATGTTTTTCACCACCCTGTTCAGTCCGTAAGATTTAATTTAACCGCTTGAATGACTTCATGATTTATGATCTTTTTTACCGACATACAGTACACTGCCATTCAAAAGTGTGGAATCTCCATTTTAAACAATATAAAACCAATTTGTTGGGGGGGAGTAGGAAGCTGTAAAACTGGAGAAGTGCTAGATGTGTCCAGAATGATGAACCGAGCTGTAGATTATCCCATAATCACAGATAAAGCTGAATAATGTGGAGAACGGAGTTATTATAAAATGAACCTGTCTTGTATTTGAGAAGTGGTAAGTCTTGGGACAGATATTGTTTCAAGATATCAGTATAAATATATAATGAGAGTATATCATTTAGTATTTAATAGCTTCTTGATAGTCCCAAAAACATTTAATTAATTAAGATGTGTTCTGTTAACTTTCGTATATATTTTGAACCTACATTATACAAGTTATTATTGGATAAAATATTGCTAATATGACATGTTCTTTTCAAACTTTTAAATGATAGTGATCGTAAAACATAAACAGAACATGAATCATATTGCTACTGATTATAAAACTTATTCAATTGTTGTTATTGTTTTTGTTATTTCATATAGTCTTCTGTTCACTTTATTTGCACCTGCTAGTTAGGGCATCCTTATTACATGATGCTGCTGGTCTGGGAGGGTGAAGGGTAGTGCATACTTTCACATGTGAAACGCCACCACATCCTCTCAAACTGAGGCTAACAGAGCTGGGCAGCCCAACATGCTTAGAGGAGAACACTAACTGCCAATTCTATTACATAAGCTAAAAGACAGACACCCTAGAAAATATCACATTGAGTGGGGGCTCATAGAACCCACCCAGAAAGAGTGAAGCTAGTTATGCATATTTTGGACTGCAAGTTTCTATGGCATTACCAGGGTCAATATTCAAAACAGGATGGTAACACCAACACTTATATGCAAGACTGTTTGAACTTAAAACTGGATACTTCTGTATGCACCATGCAAGCTTATGGGAGGTCATTTTGTGTTATATTGGGAATTGTAGGATTCCTGTAAGTGCTTAAATTAAAGTTGTTTCTGCTTTAAACCTTGGATGGATTGTGTAACGTGTAAGCATGATGTGGTGTGTGGGTGTGTGTGTGTGTATGTGTGTGTGTGTGTGTGTGTGCATATATATTTACATTTATGGCATTTATCAGACACTTTTATCCAAAGTGACTTCCATTCCTTAACTACAGGGTGCAGTCTCCCTGGAGCAACTTGGGGTTAAGGGTCTTGCTCAGGGACCCAATGGTGGTATGCTGAAGGTAGGATTCAAACCCATGACCTCTTGGTCTGGAGGCAAGTATCCTACTTCCTACTTCCACCCCATTTACACATATATGTGTAAAGGAAAGAACAAGTCTGAGCGTTGTTCTTTATATTTATATGTAAATGTAGTGTCATGATGGATCAGGACAAACACAAGCAAAACAAAACAATTTCCAATGCTTGTGCCTAAGCAATAGATATCCTAAAATCCCAGCATGGATTCCTTTTGTACACCCTGGAGATAAACTGGCACTAATAAGGAGCATTGTTCAGGTGTGAATGAGTGTGGTTGACTAAAAGCTTCCATCTTAAAGCCTCCTAGCAGTGTGTATGTGGCTCCGATGCCCCGGCTCAGCCTGGGGACCGCAGAGCAAAGTGCATGCAGCTGGAGGGCTTTGTCTCACTGTCCCTCCTCCACAACTTCAGCTGAAAGGTCCTCGCAGTCAAATGAATAGAGGCGAAAAAAAAATCCTTCAAGTCACATAATAGCATGCTAATGTGATTGTCAGGAAATAAAACTTGAGTATCGGAAATTGCGCCAAAAAAGCTCCACCATAAATTGCCCAAAAAAGGAAATATGCTCATCTTTTATGAATAGCAATAAAAACCCTCAATAATTTGCAATAAAAGGGGAATGCGAAGTATGTAAAGTGCATGAGGGTCTGAGAGATAAAGGTGGATTTCAGTCGGGCACTGCGTACAGTATGGAGAAGTGGGGATGCCGATTGAGAAATCAGTGCTATTCACACATTTACACACCTAAATGTACCAGAGAGAGGTGTAATGACTCCTTACATAAACTAACTTAGCATTTAGTGAATGTTTTCCCTGCAGTATGATGCCTGACTGGGGTCATGTTTGATTATTTCCGTACCTTTTTACAGCAAATGTCATCTTCAAACACCAACAAATAAATTGCCATGAAACAAAATCACTTTTTTAAGGCCATAATCACTTACTGCAGGTCACAGGTGATCAGTTATGCCTGAGTAGAATAGAGTAATGTTGCATTACATAAATTAACTTAGCATTTGGGTCAATATTTTCTGAAAAAACTACAATTTTTTGCTTGGTTTTTTGTTTGTTTGTTGTGTCCTGGTAATTCATGTATATAAAAAACAACAGTCTTCTACTCTGGCGTGTAAATGTGCACAATTGTGCAAGGGCACCAGTGCATGTGTTTATATACATACTGTGAATGATTGGGCCATTTTGTTTGCTAGAGAAGCTCAGTGAACACTTAGGCTTAGCCTTTAGTATGCATGCATGTCTACACAATTCTAAAAACAATTCTCATTTGAAAAATATCATTATGCAGGTATTTCACCAATATGTCCAATGCTCATAAGTCATATAATATAGATCATAGATTATTACATATGCCAGAATAGAATAATAGAGTGATGACACACATAAACTGCACTTAAGGAAAAAAATACATACATATTTCAAGTATTAACAAGCTTTAACTACTTTTATCCAACTCAAATAAATACCAGACCATATTTGTTCATTCATAGTACTAATTAGAGTTTTTACATGAAATAAAAACGTGAAATTTATTTTATGATGGCAGTTCATTTATTTGCAAAATCAAAGTTAAACACTGCATTTTTGCTCATAACTTGACAGAGCTATTCATGAATTACAAACAACAGATCCTTTAGTGTATGAAGACATGGTGCGAGTGATAGAGTAAAGCAGTGTTATTTGTTGAAAGAGGCCATAATCAATGAAGTGCTCCCTGTGGAGAGAGCATGTCAGCATACATTACCAAACCCCCAGAACCCTTCTCCATACAACTTAGCATGCATTTCACAAGTATTAATGTACGACTGTAACATAACTGTCCGGCTATTACCATTAAATTATTCACCGGAAAATTCTCTCTTTATTAAAGTCATATTTCGCAGTGGCAGATGGTTCTGCGCTGGGATGGAGCGGCGAGCATAATTAAATGCGACACCTTTGCCTGCTCCAGTTTCATATGAAGGCCAATGTGGTGGTGTGTGAGCTCAGGTACTGCACCCAGCCCACCTCTGTCACACACCCTAACCATCTCTCACCACACGTCTGTGCCCGCGTGTCTGATTGAACATGTCCCCTTCAGGACAAAAACATCAGCCAGTATCTCAAACACAGCTAATCTTGTAAGTAACCATGCTATTCTTAACTGAAACGCTTTATTACCTTGGAAAAAGTCTTTTTACCCTCATGTTTCATGATTCTACTTGTATGACTGAATGCCATCATACATATATATTACATTAAATATAGCATTATTGCCTAAGCCCCATAGTTTTTTTTGTTAACCCTGCTTGTTCTTTTTCTTATATCTCCTCTTCTCTCTATGAGAGATGACTTAAGAGGTCACTCCTAATTGAAATACACCTACTTCAACAATAAATTAGCTATATTTATGCAGCTTTTCAAAATAATTGCTTCTAATTAAAGTATGTCAAGCAGCTCCCGAGATACAATATCTCACAGGAGAGCTGTACTTCTGTGGACTCAACACTTTTAATAATCTGTTTTGATCTGTTAATACAGCATTATCTTCCGAAAAGAAAAAAAAAAGAAAACACACAGTTGTTAATTTATTTATTTATTTGAGTTGATTAAGCATTCATCAACATTAATAAAAGTGTCTGAATGGACCGTGCAGTTTTAACAATGAGACTTTAAGTGTGCCGTTGAGGAGCATGAATGCGATATTAAGTAGCTGTTGCACGTGGCGATACGATCTCTCCTTGAGATGCTTCTGCAGTCCTGCAGGCAGTAGCATGAAGCTGGTATTTGAACACTGAAGCTCAAAAATTAGAATCCCAGTTTAAAAAGGTTAATGGTGCAGATTAGTGATGCTCACACTGAATCATTTGAACCGACAAAGTGAATCGATTTCTCCGCTCTGATTTGAAGTTTACAAACAGGTTTTGGATGTTTGAATAATGCTATCATGAACGTTCAAGTGTGAATTGACAGCTTAGTTGAGAATAAAATACATTCAATTTCATATTTACATATTTATGCCTGGATGGCTCTCATTTACATTTAGTGGACTCTATCATCCTGAGCAACCATGATAGAGTCCACTAAAGTACTGTCCCCTGAAGAATGTGTCCTTATCTAGTATAAATAGAGTCCAAGATTAGAGCTAAGATATGGCCAGAAACAAGAATCAAGTCTAATTCCTGAATAGAAAATACACAATACAGACAAAGATGCGTGAATGACCTGAATGGATGTTCATTTAAATGCTCAACAATGAGATGGGCTTTCAGTTGGCATTTGAAATCAGTCAGGCTTCCAGTGAAAGTGTGTTCCACCACCTGGTTGCCAGAATTAGGAATGAGCGTAATTAGGAATTTACTGATCTCGATCTTGATCTTAAAAATGCTTATTGATCTCAATACTTATCAATACTCTTACTGATACTACTCACCATCATTTGATGCAAAAATACAAATATCATGTGAAAAGGTGTAAAAAGGTTATTTGAAAAGCTTTTTGATGTATCTACATTTGTTCCTGCATATATAATAAGGCAGGAGCAATTGCTACAAATGTCTGGTGGTGGTGCAGAGCGCCACTCCCGTCACTCCCACTGGTTCAATCTGCTATCATCTGTTTGAAAATGGCAGTAATGTTTGAACGCATTAATGTTGCATAAGTACAGATAGCAGCACTATTTGTCCAGGAGCTTATCCATATTTCAATATTGACCAGTCAGGAAGCTCTAGTTCTTAATATTCATTCCATTAAGGAATGGATGATTGTTTTCTGTGCGGCTTGAAGAATGGTGAGTCAATCCAAACTCTACTTAAACCTGACAGGCTCTAGGAATGGACCCAGTTTTGACTATCAGGTAAGGCAATGAGCCATGTTTGACTTTGTAGTCTAGCATGATTTTAAATCTGATACGCCCAGCTACAGAAGGCAAGCAAAGGGGACACAGCAGCAAAGTGACAGAGATGAACCTAAGGAAGATTGAAGAGCCATGCTCCTGCATTCTGGATCAGTTGCAAATGCTTGATAGTACACACAGGAAGACAAACCAGTGAGTTGCAGTAGTCAAACCTCCACTATGCCTCCGATCTCTCTCTCTAACTTATACTTAAACAGTACTGCCAAAAAGCACCAAAATTCTGCAGCTTTCCAGCACATTGCCAATTAATACAAAGAACAAACCGTGTTAACGGCATTACTGTACATAGTAGCAGCAGAGATGTAAATAGTTCTACTGCAGGGAGCAGAAATTCAAGTTGATTTCTCTGGTTTCTATTGTTTCCAGTGACGTGCTGAAAATAGAGTACTTTGAACTTGGTAACAGGAACTGCAGTTAAATATGTAGCACATTTTTATGGTGTGTTATAGCTTTACAGGAGATTTTATGTTATTTATTTTGGCGAGTGATACTTGTGGTGCTTTATATTTACTCACACACTGCACACCTATCTTATTTTCTGTTTGTGCAAAGCATGAGCGTGAGCTGCTCACCTCCTAAATACAGCCATGGGCAAACAGAGATGAGGAGAAAATGGAGTGTGATAAAGCACATTCAGACGGAGGAGATGACACCTGATTGGCCCAGATATCACAAGATTAAATATTCATAACATGCCATAAAAAAAGAATTTAGCCTGTTCTAATGAGGTTGGAGCATTTTATCCCACCATTACTGCCCCACTGACACACTTACTGAAAAACCTCACCAGCTATCTTTCTTTCTCTCTCTGTCTTCACACTGAGACACACATAGGCATATATATGCACATGTGTGTGTATATTTATATATTAAGTTAGATGTTAAGCAGAAAAGTGCAATGAAGTCAAATGAAGTCAGTTTTTGTATTAAGCAAGAGGTCTTGGCACCTTCAGGCAGTGAGTGCACCTGCACTCTATGATGCAAAATAATAACATTTTATTGCAGCTTGTCTAAACAGAAGCCTTGGTCTTCTCAGACCTTCTTTATGCTCCAAGATTCTTATTTTAAAGGTCACCTGACTGCGTAAAAGCCACACATATGAAAAATAAACACACACTTTCATCCAGTAGGCACAAATAGTTAAGAACCGAAGTCCACCAATACTAATTAATTATAGTTACGAAAAATCACTTTGTGCATATTCTTGATGTTTCTGCTCCATTGGATTATTTTTTTTGTGATCAGGCAGTGCCAGGTGACTATTAAAAGGGTCAGGGCTTGCTGTGTACTTGTGCACGCTTGACTCCTCTGGCCAAGCTACACTAAAATTGTGCTTATCTTTAGTGTTTATTTTTTTTTGCGGATTTTGCTTAGATATAGCACACCCCAGCACCCATAAATTGATTATTAAGTATTAGAACTGAACCTTTTTCAGTATTTTCCTTTTTTTCCTTCTCCTTCTTATGGCTTCTCCAGTCATTTGCTGCTCCTTTACTCAAACTGCATTTTCTCAGCCTCGTTCCCTCTTGGAGGCTCCCACATGCTGACTATGCGAGGCGCACCTGCATTTTTCTATTCATCTCATGTTTATATGAAGATGATGCCTGACCAAACCTTTCGGAAGAGAACAGAGAGATGAGGGAGGCGACCGTGTGTGTGTCTGGCATGTTTGACTGCACACAAGTGGCCCTGTTTCCCAGCACTTACAAGACGTGGCTGTGTAAATCCACTTGTACCGTTCCCTCTGCCCAGGCATGTAGCGCATGTTCTCTTGGAAAGGTGCACTGGAGTACTTACCGAAATAAACAGCGGCTATTTCTGCAGCACCTCAGCTGGCAAAGCCTAATGCTGGTAGATGCATAGACCAAAACAAGAGAGAAACTCTTAGAGGCTTTTTCCCTCTCTCTCTCCCTCACACACACACACACATACACACTCTAACAGTCATCTCAGGAAGCCAACAAACCAGTGCCGGTGCCAGGAATCCATGTGGATGCCAGACTGCCCCCTGCTGTAATAATCTGGAAGAATTACACTGAGAAGAGTGAGAAAAGAAGGAGTAAGTGAGGTGGGCGGGGGTGGGGGGTGGCAAAGAGAGATTTTTAAAAGGATATAAAACTCTGCCTGGCCATCGCATAAAGCTCAACACGAGTGTGTGGCTCTCTCTGGATTCTGCATCACAATGAATGACATCACGCGCACACAAAAAAGACTTGGCGATAGCTGCATTAGACTCCTTTGTGAGTGCAGACCTTGGCACATTTCACCTTAATGAGTGGCTTCCAGCTCCGCGCCACTCAATGGTCCCCTCCATTTTTTTTCTCTTTTTTTTTCTAATGGATTGCTTTTCTGATTTGCCTGAAACGGTTGGCTCGTGCTCCAAGCTCTCTGTGTTACTGGCTTGGCCTTGGTCAGCCGCAAAAGCGTGTGAGACCAAAAATCTCCCCAAACGTAATGCAGAAAAAAAAGGGAGCGCTGGAGGGGGAAAAAAAAGAGAGCGGAAAAAAAAACACGGAGAATAAAATCAAAACCACAATGGCTTTGCTGTTTTGTTTTATCTGAGTAATTAAATTCATTTTTTCCCCCTCTTTCCTTTCCTCCATCATTTTTCTGTAAAACCAACACTCGTAAAATTTGGCCACATAATGTGTGCGTGGTGGACACAACTGCAGCCAAACTACACCCAGAGGAAGCTTTGCAGCCGACATCCAAACCAGCTTGTAATGGAATGTTTCAGAAAGAGGGCTTGGCTAAAAGAATACACACAATGCATATAGATTTGAAAGCATGTCTTCTTTTTATAACAATCGTGTTTTGATTTGCCTTTACATTACACTCAGGGGATTCTATGTCTGACGAAGCCAATGCCTCTTATAGTAATTTATTGTAACATATTGACATTAAATGTGATTTAATTGCACTCGTTGAAGCAAACATTTGAAATGTGATGCTCTATCGTGGATCAGCATTATAACAGCGGAGAAAGTTGGAGAAGAAGCGCCTTTTTGCAACAGAACAGTGCACATGCTGTTTATTAGTGGAGTCTATTTGGAACAATACAAAGCTTGGCACAGGAGCTTTATTCATAAGGGCCATTAGAGGCTGTTGGGAAAGTGTGTGTGTGTGTGTGTGTGTGTGTGTGTGTGTGTGTGTGTGTGTGTGTGTGTGTGTGTGTGTGTGTGTGTGTGTGCATGTGAGAGAGCGTGGCAGGGGCAGGTGCAGCGAAAACACAGTCCTGACTGAGCCAGTCTCCGGGCAGGGCCAGCCATTTCCACCTGACACTGATTTCTTCATCTGACAGTAATTTCAGCCCTCCCAGTTAATGAATAATGGAATAAATGTGCTTAAATTCGGGAGACAGAAGTCAGTTTAACATAACCACTGCCATCAGCGCTGACATTAATTGCTCCCTAATTCTGGCAGTCGTGGCTCAGAGAGGCCAAGAGGAGAGAACGAGTGCGTAAGTGGAGAATGGATATGAGACCTTGACGCACAGGGAGAGTGACAGCGAGGGCCAGGAACTCTCAGGGCGAGGAGAGGCCTGCAAGGGAGAGGAGAGGGGCCACCCAGCACGACAGCCATGTAAAAGTGGGTGGAATTAGCATTGACCTCTCCATAGGCAAGTCACAACCATTAAATGGAAAGCAAGGTGTTTTTTTTCCTATTCCAGAGCACTCTTTAGTGACCTAGTGGTATAGTGGATCTCTTTCAGCCAGTTTCTTTAAGTGTTGCTGGTTTAAAGTTGGTCTCAGGGTGATCAGGACAGGCTGAAGCACTGGAATTAAGATGGATGATATCTCCACCATATCATGCCCTTAACAATTTAACATTTCCCAGAATGTTTGGACCAGTGTTATAACTAGGAGCAGTGAAATTGGGACAATCACACTGTGACAACTATTGTCTATTGGACCCCTTATATCACTGTTGCAGTTTCTGCATGCAAAGCTCATGGGTAGTAACTGAAAAATATACTGCAACTCTTACCCTACAGAAGAGCTTGGCTTAGAAAAAGTAAAGTAAGCAAGCAAATTAGTTTTTTCTAATCATTGAGGATAAATTTTCTATGAGAAACAAATTCACTTGCACCAGGGCTAAAATCTCCAAGTTACACCAATTTAACTACAAATGAAAGTGAGAGAAAATCTCATTGCTTCAGCTTTTGTCTTCAACCTTGTCAGTATCAAGTAAAACTTCCCACTGGGTTAGCAATGAGAGTGTAAAAACAGAACTTAAACTGCTTAATGGGCTTAATTTTCTTAAGACTGAACTGTGGTTAAAAGTGGTGATCATTTGGTCCCACTGCTCAGCAGTAAGAAGAAAAAGAGTGGCCACCTCAACCTCAAGGCCAGAGGTATAAAAGACAGTGGCTGACATCAGCTTCCTGCCTAATTAATGAAATGGCCACATGTGGCAGAGAGGGCAGCCTTGTGTCATTACGTACGGCCCACTTCAGGCCACCGCATGCCCAGTCCCAGGGCAGGCCGCTGTCGACTCCAGTCATTTGCTGCTCCTTTACTTAGCCATTAAGAGTGGCCTCTATCCAGGCCAGATCTCCAGAGATGGGCCTCAGAAACAGCTATATACAGCCCAGCCAGGAACTCTAGATTTGACAAGAGGAAGCTTGCTCTCTGGCTTCTAAAGGCTCATCCCCAAGCAGGGCCTCAGCTAACGTCACTGGCCTTTAATGGCTGCAGGGGGGCACGCTCAAGTCAAGGGCAATTTTGCAGATGAGACAGCGTTATGAATACTTTAACATAAAATGTGATACATTTTGGTTCAGGCCGCTCCCCGCTCACCGCATTTGAGCTCCATGTGGCAGGGCAATTATGCATAATTACACTGAGGGCTTGATGAGGCCGGGAGATAGCCTTTGAGATACTGAGCAGGCCTGCCTTCAGCCCAGGCCTCATTGTTCTCAGTCCTGCTGGACCAGAGCAGTGGGCTGCCGGTAGGATGTAGCATTCATTGTCATGACAGCAGGGTTGGAGAAGTTCAAGGTGCTCGTAGAGCGAAGGGTTCACATTGGCCCAGAAGCCTCCAATCTGGTGATCCGGGGCCCCTTTGACCCGATCATCTGGTTCTGGCTGTCCAAACGTGTTCACGCTCTGTTTCCTGATACGCCAAGACAAAGGGGCCAAGATACGAATCTGACTGCTAGTGCGTGCCGAGCAAACCCAAGTGATTACCAGCCTCTCGAGCCTCGACTTCGCCAAAGCCCGCCCTGAAACGCCACAAGAAAGATCCCTGTCAACATTTGCAAACATTGTCCATTGCAAAACAATATATGCTGTCAATATTCAAGAATAAACCTTTCATTTTTTTTTATAGAAAATGCAGTCAAATCTCCTTATAGTCCCAGACACATGCTCTGAAGTGTACCACAGCCATCGCCTATCCAGCGGATGAAAAAGCCGCCTGTTTGGGTCTGCATATTTTATATGCAGATTGTGTAGTGTGGCAGGGCCATATTAAAGGGCTAAGCGTTTGCTTTTTCGCCCGGCTCTTCGGGGCCTATAGCCCAGAGCCAAGCCCAATGCCTGGCGCCAGAGTAGGACAAACAGTAGCGGCTTCAAGGTGGCACTGTGTACTCTGAATCAGCGCTCGCCTCACGCCCCACTGGTCCCGAGGGCATCCGCGCCAAACCTGCCTTCATTTGCACTGCCGCCACAGGACCTAAAAGAGAGAGAGAGACAGAGAGAGGGAAAGAGAGAGAGGGACTAAGGAACTGATGCCGATGCAGGGATTTGAATAATTCTGCATCGTAGACACACAACAAAAGGTAGGCAGGGAGGAGGGGAGAAAAGAGGAAAAAACTATGGGAACTGAAATTTCGCAGGCATCTCCTCTTTGCTATGCTGAGGCTTACCATGAAAGCAGCAGGCAACATTTCAGGTGCAGCAGAGAAAGGCTGATAAAAGCAGGCGTGGGATTACACTTCATGACCAAAGACATTCATATCTCCCTTTTCTTCATTTCTTTTTTTTCTCCTCCTCCTCCTCCTTCTTCTTCTTCTTCTTCTTCTTTTTTTTTCAAATGGCATCCTTAGTTTTCCTCTGTCAGCTCATCAGGGCAAAGCCACTCAAGCAGAATGCCTCAGCGTTGCTTGTATAATTAGCTGGACATCTCTTTCACCTTGCTGCACAGATAGTGGAGTGTGCGGCTCCTGTCCCCCGAGGCATGTTAAACTGGCTCCCCCCCTCCTTTTTACTCCCTTCCCCCAACACACGGAGCAGAAACCTCTCACAGATCCCTCTGCTCTCGCATTTCTCCACTACTGGAACCCCTCACCCCCCAACACACACACACACACACACACACACACAGCATCACCGTCCACCAGCTCATCTCCCACACCTGTTTGACCACCCTACTCTCACGCACCTCACGTACACCTGAAAAACAATGACACATTTAAATAGAATAAATGGCTCAATTAAGAAGCAGAGCGTGGCGGTTTGCTGGAGTGGAGGAAGGAGGAAGGAGCAGGATCAGAGGTATTATCCCAGCTGGAAGTTAATGCAGGATGGGTCGCACACTCCTCAGCAGGAGCAGCGGCTGACTGACAGCCACCTGGCTCAAGTGACATCTAGCTCCAGGATTGCAGATCAAAACCCATCAGAAGTTTGGCAGCTATGAGGCAAGCCAGTTAAAGTGATGATAAGCTAACTAACTAATTTAGTTGGGGTACGCATAATACTACCTATTCTTAAAACTGTTTTTAGAGGCAATTTTTATTGTACATTTTGATGATCTTCAGAAACATAGACTTTTGGATTGAGTTCTTAACAAGGTCAGTAATTCAGGCAAGTATCATCATAACCAGATTTGCTAGTTGACAAGACTTATCACCACTAGAGCAGGATGGCCTTGCCATGACTATTAGAGGAATGCCTTAAATTCAGGCCAAAACCTTTAAACTTAAAAGATGAGAGAAAAACCTTTGACAATAATGCTAATTGTTGCAAGCAGACTAACATACACTATATGCTAGTGTATTAGGACATCACTCTTAATTATTGTGTCCTGGTGTTTCAGCCACATACATTGCTAACATCAAGTTTATAGCCATGCAGTCTCAATAGACAAATAATGGCAGCACAATAGATCACACTGAAGAGCTCACTGTCTTCAAATGTGGCACTGTCATAAAATACCACCTTGCCACAAGTATGTGAAATCTCTGCCCTGCTAGTTCTGTCCTGATCAGCTGTAAATGATACTACTGTGAAATGATATGTGCAACAACAGCTCATCCACAAAACATGCAGACTCACACGGTGGGGGCGCCAAGGTTTGAATAGCACAGTGTGTAAAAGCCACCGATCGCCTGTTGCATCACTCACCACAGAGTTCTGAACTTCAGCAACTTCCGCACATCACCAGAATGTGTCAGGACCTTCACGAATGCATCAGCAACTGCAGACTAGCTTAACATTACTACACATGATGCCAAGTGTGGTAAATGTTTCACTCAACAGTCGATATATGGTAACATTACTGAAATATTTAGAAATGCCAAGAGTGATACAAAAATGGTTGAATAACTTTGTAGGTCAAAAGGTGATGTCATTTTTAAAAATAAACGGATAATCTAAAACGTAAGACCTTCAGTCAGGTTCCTGAATGACAAATGAATTCTTCCCAAATTCTTTGGGAATCTCATCCCTTTCAGATCCAAAGCATATTATTACAATTACTTGCAGAGTTTACATAATACACGCTTCTGTATGAGTACATGAAAAGCAAAATTATCACATCAACATAAAAATGTGATAGTTATGTCGTGACAATGTTCTGATTTTGAGTTTCATGTAACATTTTTATTTTTGTTTTTTCAAGTTCCCTTGCACTCACTTTCACTCCCCCCCCCCCCCTCTCTCCTCTCTCTCTCTCTCTCTCTCTCTCTCTCTCTCACACACACACACACACACACACATATACATACACTCACACACAAATGCGTATTTCTGTCTTCCTGTGAGGTTTCTATGGTCTTCTGTATGTGTGTCTGAGAAATGCTGCTGCGATAACTTGATGTCACTGGCTCATTTTGACCAAACATTAAGTCTACAAGATTTCAAAAAGTATGACACCACTTTTTTGTGCTAAAATAAACAGGAGCACATCAGTTATAAGCACATGCCAGCCCTGGAGGAACTACAAATCCACATCTGCATATGAATTTCTTATTCTTCTTTGTACACAAACATACATACCTGTATCTGCCAATGAGAAAGAGTTGTTTGAATTAGAAGAGCATTGTAAGGATAAGGAGGATGGAGGCGAGATGCAGGCAGAAGCATTTTCTCTCTTTCACGACACATCCCTGTGCAAAGCTCACAAATCTGATAGACTCCCTGCAATCACAAAAGAGGAGCTGTCTCAGTCCAGCATTGGAGTATAATTTATTCATTTAAAAGTCTAAACATTCAGCACTGGGCAAAGGATCATACAAGACATGTAAGGCATTTCACTCCCACTCGGTAGATTCTTCCTAATTAAAATGAGGTTCAGGGATTTGGTGCATCCTTGCTAGCATAAATACATTTTCTGCTTTCAAGCATTTAATACAGAACACAAAGACTAAGAAAACACAGGCTTCAAAGTTGAGTGGAATAAAAGTGAAAATGGCCTTTTACAATTCACGTATGTTACCCTGCCACAAAAGGGCATTTTCTAACATCAAAATATCATTTTTTAGAAGGAAATCATTCTTTGTAAATAAGCACATACATTCAAGTAGTGGACCCTTTATCAGAAACCCATTCCTTTTAGCTTCGCCTTTGTGGTGTAAAGTTACAAACTGCAGCTCTTTTGATGCATAGTTTGTATTAGCCACCCTCTAGTCCTTCATAAGTGGCCAGTTCCTGACCACAGACCCACTCTTGGTTGGATATTTCTGAAACTGACCTATGATTAATAAGGTAGAGAGTTTCTGATGAATTGTGCAACAGGGACACTCTGCAGTCCGTAACTGGATACTGGTTTGATGCACCTTTAAAGTGGAGCTCATGAAGTTGTCTGTGAGTTGTGGAATGTCTAATAATTTATAAAACGCAGGTACATACATAACTATTTCCCACCTTATCATGTTCTTCTTGTTTTGGCACACAGACATACAGTTAGCTCTATAATTGTTGGCACTTTTGGAAAAGCTCAGTAGAAAAATATTATAAAAATCTGAAACAAAATCTAAGCTTAATGAATATAAAGAAAACTCTTCTTCTTATGAAAATTAGATCTACAGTATATGTGTTCAGAAACCTTTAAGTAGTCATCCATGATGTTCTGTTCTACCGTGGTGTAATTATAAGTTGAGACCAAGTTCCATTAGGTATTCATCAGTATGTAGAAGATTAAGAATACACTAATGACATGACACACAATGTGCAGGGTTTTGTAAAAAGAAACATTGCTACAAAAAAGAACACAGCAATAAAATCCAAAGGACACTAAAACTGAAAATTTAAAACACCCAGAGCTGTAGCGAATCTCCAAATTCACAGTTAAGTGCCAGTTCCATGCATAAGTGCAGCATAAGCACGTGGTGTTTGCCAGATGCAAGTGGGACATTGGGCATTTTACAAACAAAAGCCCAATGGGGTTTAGTGTAAAAAGGGTGGTTATATAAAAATCCTGCTCTTAAATAGTATACTGAAAGACTTGTGTTTTTTTTTCCAAAGACCAAGGGAATGTTGTCAGGATGCATGGCACCATAGACTCTATCAAATACCAGCATACTTTACATAAATATCTAGCTGCCAAAAAGTTATGAATAAAAATTGTTCAGTGACCGTAGAACAGAAGTGTTGACAAGACCTAGTCTCCTGATTTAAACACCATTTAAAATGTGGGGTAAGCTAAAGTGTCCCAAACAGAGGACCTAGGGATCTGCAGGATTTGGAGGCATTATGTATTGAAGAGTAGTTCCAGATTCCCTTCTCTTTAGTTTTATCAAGCAGTATAATAAAACATTCCTTGCTGTTGTTCTTGGAGAGGTTGTAAAAAGTTCTAAATGCAGAGCTGCTTATAATTATGACACATTATCAGGTATATCTACACTTATTGCCAATTTTATCAGCTCTACTTGCCATATAAGTGTATTCTGGAGTTTACAATTACAGACTGTAGTCCATCTGTTTCTCTCCATTATTTGTTTGTCCTGTTAGCCCATTCATTAACGATCTGGACCCCCCACAAGAACACCAGTGAGCCGGTATTATTTGGATGGTTGATCATTCTCACCACAGCGGTGACATCAAAATGGTAGTGGCATATCTGTGTGTGTGTGTGTGTGTGAACAGTTCATCAACCAAAACTATCCAGCCAGTAGATCAAAACTGGTCACTGATAAAAGACTAAAGGACAAACTGTGCAGCATCAAATGAACCATCATCAATAACTTTACATATGCAAAGTGGACAAAGAGGTTAGATATGTCTAAAAATGGACAGTGACTGGATACAGTGTTTAAAAGCTCCAGCACTGCTGTGTGTGATCTTTTTGGGCATTACTCACACACCAACCTGCCACTACCATGTCTTTGTAACCACAGTTCTAAAAAGGATTCACCAGCCAAATCTTACTTGCTCATTAGTGGTCCTGACCATTGATGAACAGAGTAAAAGAGGCTAACAAATGAGAAACAGTTAGGCTACAGCCTGTTAGTGTAAAACACAAAGTGCATTTGTATGTATTTGTATTCAAGTTAAAATGGACTATAAGGGTATATATAGGTTATGTATACCTAGTAAGTCAGCTATGTATTGAAATGCTTGAAAAAAATGTCATCTTTGATCAGTTCTCTGTTAAAGATTACATTTCTTGCATTTTTCAATGTGATGTTTGCTAATTAACCACAAAAACGTTTTTGTTTTTTTTTTACCTATGTTTACTAAGGGTACCAATAATTATAAAGCTGGCTGTACCTTTATTTGAATCTACCACAAGCTGAATCCCAGTTATGTTGGACTTCCTCACCACAGCGGTTAAAGCCCAGCATTGCCTTCTGACACTTTTTGAGTTGATCCTTGTAAGTCAAACATAAATGTACAGATTTACAGTGCTCAGATTCTGTTTGCTACCTCATGGGAAACACAATGGGGCCAAAGGAATGGGAGTCTTCATGGCTTACAGAGGACTAGCATTACAGGCCAATGGTAGCACTCTCCTCGGGCAGCCGAAAACGTGCCCTGTAGATAAGACTCTTTACTGTTTTTTTTGTTTTTTGTCCCCCCAAGACACAACCACTCTCTCCCCCTCCTCTCTGTAGTTCTCGGCACAAGACCTGAATGGCTTTCTGACTTCATCTTGTTGATACGGGGATAAAGAGTCCAACTGAAAGTTCATTAAATCCAGGGTATCCTACGTCTCAGTTTTGCTAATACCCAACTCTATTGATGTTTCTTTTCCCAGGGAGGAAGCCATGTTAACCCCTAAACCCCACCCTCACCTCCTCCAAAACAGTCAGAGAAAAGGCCCACAATCCTTTGTGGAGCCCGCATCAAACCAGAGAGATGTACTAGGGCATTGATAGGGGCATTATTACGGTCCGAGTCGGAGCAGGGGAATGCTGGGATGGTTGTCTGGCCGGGCGTTCCTGCCCAGGGAGACTTTCCTCTCAGCCCCAGCCCAAGCACAGCTTGGGGCCAGGCCGGCATGTATGGGCCCTGACCCCTGAGGTCATGTTCCGTGTGGAAATTCAAAAGCTTGACATCTGTTGCCTGGCTTTTTGATCAAGGGAAAAAAGAAAAGCCGAGGCCGCTTGTCAGCTAAACACTGGTCTTGAGTGAAATAATACCCCAGCAAGCCAACTAGCCAACAATTTAGTCTTTTTTCCTTTTTTGTTTTTGTTTTTTTGTCTCCCTGCTCCTATAAAGAAGACCAATGAAATGAATAGGAAAAGTAGGATGGGTTTAGTTGTTTTGTGAATTTCTTCCTCTTGTGGGAAAAGCACAGAGGGGTGGGGCTTTTTTGTTTTTCAGGACAATAGTGTACATAGAGCTTATGCAGAGTGGACTGAAGTCATTAGTGCTGGTCTCATCATCCAAAGCTACATGGATTTTGCATCTGCTGAGAATACAGTTCTAGCCACAATTATTTTCTTTTACTAAGCTGTTAAGACTTGAACATTTTAACCCTATATGGTCTATGTTCTTCTGTGTGTTCCTTAATGTACCACTCTCTTTATGTTTTATATGGAACTGTTGTAAATTAATAAATGAAAGATGAATGCATCATAATTCATGCTAGACATCCAAGTCATCCTAGTGCCGAGTGTAACTAATTGGATCAATTTCTATTAGGCTATTGAAGCTAAAAGAGCAGAGATGTCTAAGGAATCACACTTAGGAGTGCTTTAACCCCTTGAACAAGACTTGTTAGATGTTATTGCAGTTATTGCAGAATGTGTTGTGGAAAACTTGGATCCTCAAATCTATTAGCTGTTATGAGTTCTAGTGGTGAGGTGAACACCTGAAGTTTCTGTCTTCCCAACCAGAGGAACCTTGTTACTCTGGCCAGCCACCCTTTAACATAGACCAAGAGCCACATTTCATGAGATGGAATTGAGTTCTAGTTTCAGCAGCCCTGTGTCTTTGCTTCCTGTTTCCTCTAAACTCTGTATCAGTCTGAGCACAACCAGGTTTGTATATCAACCCCATTGCAGCTCGGCAGCATTTTTCTGCTCATTGGAGCAAACTGAAGCATCCACACAGGCATTCAGCGCTGGCGCTCAGTCGGCTGCACGTTCGCGTGGCATCAAAAAAAACGTTGCATGTAATATCTTCTTGGCGTCAATTTCTGCCGAAATCCCATTGAACACAAACAAAACCGCTATTGCTTTTACGTGGCGTTCAGTTGACGTTCTGGAAGACCGAATATGTCCCATGATTCATGTTTTTTGGGAACGGTGACAAATATTTGTTGAGTGGCGTGTAATATGCTCTTGTACCAGTCGCCACCAGACAATCAAAAGTAGATACTGACATGCAACTGTAGTTAAAGAAATGTCTTCAATAAGCACAAAATACTTCCCTTTGATCTGATGTTGTGCAGTAAGAGGGTGAACCCAATATCAGCAACAATGTTTGTTCCTCTCCTGCCTATGGAGCCGCACCAGGAGGGTTTTTAAAACAAATGTCGATTGTAAGTTTTAACAAAGAATATGTAGAACTACAAATCAAGACATGTAAACAATCTGGAGAGAATAATTACTGCCCCGTCATGTGAATACATGAAACTACACATTGGGCTGTAGGCTGGTGTTAACAAGCGTCAGATGAGCACCAGTGAAACACCTTACTGAAGTTAGGCATTTTTGTTGCACTGAAGCAGATACAAAATGCAACAAAAATGCCTATGGCGTTCAGAGAATGGTCATTTATCCAAGATTCAAACGATGCCTTAATGTCTAGATGTGTGATGCCCAATGGCTATAGAAGTTCAGTCTTCTGAAAAAAGAAAACAAATAAATACTAGAGTGTAAGATGAGGCCTTTCATTGTACCAGTACAATTACAGACATGTTAAAAGCTGGTTATCTGTGTAGGCAATGCAAAATAGCAGCAGCTCAATAAAACACAGTCTAACACAGTTTGGTGATTTTTCCTACTTCAGCATACTTACTAAGCCCAGGAATTACCTAATCAGTTTGATCATGTGGATTTGAGCTGCAAATTCACCAAACTGCGCTGGCCCTCTACATTCATGCTGGTCTACTCAGTCATGATGCACTGAATATTTTCTGCTTTTTTTCCAGTAAAATATATGTATGAAAATGAGAGATGGATCACAATCCCTCCCTCTGCAAAACATTTTGTCCTGTAAGTTTCTGAACTGATGAGAGGCTTAGGGTCTTTTGGAAGTGATAGGCTTGCATTTTGGTATTTGAAGGCTCCAATTTTCAGATGCAGAGCTGTGTAATAGTTTGCTGGCGCAGTTGGCATGGTTACGGGCGGAGAAAAGCGGCATGTTAAATCTGGTGACTGAATCTCTCTGAACCTGCTGTAATCTTCGGCCAATCTCCGTCTTAACACCCAACTTCTGCCTTGCTTTGTCTTTATTCCCCAAGCCGGGTCCACTCCCCGCCGCCGCACAAAGGTTTTTCTAACAGGATACAGGGCGTAAAAAACATGCCCCCGGAATCATTTTCCACCAAAGCTTTTTTTATTGCCCCAATACATGGCATTTGTCTTTTTAATTTAAAAAAGAAAATATCATGTAGTCTCAGTCGCCTGCCGAGGATGTGGCGTTGAGGCTCCATGATGCGAATGATGAAAATAGCGACGGAGATTTAGCGGTGTGCTGTGGTGAGCCCATCACAGCAGAAATGGAAATGTATGGGAAGTGTGAGAGCCAAAGCCTTTAACAACCACTGGCATGATTAAAACACTATATTAAAATGACACAGGCAGCGGAGAGCCATTCCAGCTCTCAGCTGCTGAATCAAAGGTCCATGTTTTTAGTATTTATTATTATGGCCTACTAACAAGTATTGACTGGGCTACATTAGGCTTTCTCTTTTTGTAATAAATGATCATTGCTTTACTCTGACAAATGGTTAAAGGACCTCGCTCGTCAGGGGGAGAAAACTATGCATGCATATGCAGGCTCACGTTAGGCTGCAGCCTTAAGTACAGTAGCATAGACACTACATTCAGTAGATTTCTGGAGAACACATCTTACTGTTCTTGTTGCTGCTTTATTTCATGCCAAACAACTCATAAGAGGTGGCAATTAGCTTCTGTTGGAGCTAAAATCTCATAACTACTAGAGGTTCTGTGAAGTGAGTCTATTTCAGCAGGTATTTCATCTCGGAGATTTTGTAGTTTTCCATTAGCATGCAAGTACCTGTCATTTTGGTTTGGTTTTCAGTCTAACAATGTCAATTAAACAATCAGGAGTGTCATGCAAAATGTAGTATAAGGTATGCAGCAATGCTCTCATTTCAGATACTTTATTACTTTACAATTTAAGTTGGAATTTGGCAGTTAACCACAGAAAGTTCAAAACCACAGAAAGACAAAAATGGTTTAGCCATAAAGTTGTTTGGGTGTCAATAACGACAAAATGAAACAAGGCTTCAGAACACTATTACAGGCAACAGCTTTGTAGTCACTCATTAAAGTCACTCATTAAAGTGTAGCCTAATCAAACTCCAGAAGGAAGGACAGTATAGATGTTTTGGCCTAATTAGATGTCTGCATATGTGCCTGCCAACGTACTCACATGTGCTGTGAATGTGTGCACTAAGGGACACGGGCCAAACCAGAATGTGTAGAAAAGAGTAATAATAAGAAGAAATTCTCACATTATTCCTCTCTCTTAATGAATAAATACCCATTTTTGACATATTTAGAAGATGTACAAATTCGTACCTCTGACAACTCATCCTCAAACTGCTCCACTTCGCTCCACTCCAATTTTTTGTTGTAGTTCAAGTATCCTTCTGTCCTCAACACCAGTCATCATCTGCTTAATGCTTTGCCTCACAGATCTGAATGATGTGTAGCTGAAATTTTGCAAGCGTGCCGTTAACTTGCTAACAGGACTAACAATAAATGAAGACTATTAGCATTGATTCCTTCGCATAATATGGTTCTTCTTTGCATAATATGTTAAAAGAGAAATGTACTGCCTACTTAACATTGCAGATTAAGTCCACATTACGCTAGAATCTGAGATGCCTCAGAAATAATTCATCAAGAAATGAAGTTGTCAATCTCCCGACTGGATCACAGCAGCAGGTCACAGTGGAGGCAGTGCAGCACATGATCCTGACACGCTGGGTTAGGAAGTATCGGCAGCACACAGCGCTCAAAAACACAACATCCAGCTTAAACCCAGTGCTGTAGAGCGGCAGGGAGCATCACAGGTAAACAGTGGCCTGTATCTGAATAATATATTTATACATTCAGTGGAGAAAACAGCACTCCTCAGCTTGGCCTGTGCTGTAGGTCTTTCATTCAGTGACAGCTAGCAGGGTGCCAGCAGTGTGCAAGGTGAGGGACCTATCACCAGCTTCTGCCCATGTCTGCCTTAACACACACACACACACACACACACACACACAAACGCACACATACATAGAGCCATCCTACAAGGAACTTCAGCAGTCTAAAAGAGAGAAGCACCTGATAACAAGGACAAGCAGACTTCCGCAGTCAGCTCAGAGCCCAAGCTGTCTGTACGTCTGTATTAGACACAGGTGTCGGTCTGCTTTATCATACCACAGCAACCTGTACCAGAGTGGACAATGATCTTATATAGAGGCATTCAGCTTTTACTGGTAAGCTTTTTTATTGCCAGGCTTAGTTTTATTACTACCAGGCTTGATTAGTATAACATTCTTTCTGGAGTTATTAAAAACATTCTCAAAGATAAAAATGGTGCTTTTTCAGAGCTCAACAGCATATTTGTCAGTGCAGTACAAAATCAAATCATATCATTTAAAATGTAGTCCTTTTCACTGGCTTTCAAAGTAGTTAATGGCCATACCCTGTCCTGTAACGTGCGTCTCAGACATTCAGTAAGTAGAGCTCTTAGATATGCGGATGTAGGCTATTTATGCATTCCAAGTTAGAATCAAGACATATGGACAAGCTTCAGTCAGTTTTTATGGTCCTCACCTTCCCCCAGCCTCTAGGGATGTCCCAATCTGTGGAGGTTTTCCATCATCGTAAAACATATCTTTTTACTCCCACATTTCTTAAATCTCATCTTTTTGCTTTATTTTATTATTTTCTCTTTATTATATTAGTGTAACTCTGTTATTCTTTCTGCTATTGGGGCTTTTATATTGTTTTAGTGTTATCACTATACTATCTTATTCTTAATTGTATTGTTTAATTGTATAATTCAATATGTCCATTACTAATGACTTTTCTCAAACATGAACCCTGCTGCTCTTTGACCAAATTCAGCATTTAATAAATCTAAATTAATTATTGACATAATTTGGTAAAATTAAATTGACCAAAATTAGGGGTTAATTAGGGAGATTTTATAGTGATTTGCATCCTTTTTCATAAGATGTATGAGGGGAATTAAATTTTATTTAAAAACCTTTTTAGGTAGTCAGTGAAGGCATATAAGTTTAATTATAATAATTTTCTCGTGGTTTAAATTGCTGAGGTCAAATATCCCCAAGGATGAAAGATGTTATTAAATCTGGAGGGTTAATTGCATTACTTTACTTATAGATTCCTGAAAAAAGTACCAAGTGGACTACCTCATTACTTTAACATTGCTCTCTAAAAACAAAACAGTCTGTACAAACGCATGAGAGTGAAAAATTCCAGTACTCCTTTCTGTACTTTATTTAGAAATAAATCAAACTTAATATAATTCCAAAGGCATTTCAGTGTCCCTGCCTGCTTTCTCTAAACAAGACACAGGCAGTAAAAATAATTAATTTGGCTGATTCTGAAAAGGCTTAAATTTATCTGTTCAATCCTGGACACTTAGCAAGCATATGTTTTAACACCGAAAGAGAAGGAAAAGAATGGCACTGATTATATTTGCAATTGATATTTCTACAAGAGGCAAACAGGACACAATTAACAGGTGTTTTTAAACTCAATGACTTTGATACCAAGAAATGTGTAGTTCTGCCGCTCCCTCACTGCTCCCTAGCAGCTCATCATAATCATATTTCGCACATACAGACCCAACACCGTCAAACATTTTTAGTGGATTAACAAGAATATCCCAAAACTGGAATAAAAGTATATGAATCCTAGGAGCAGTCCTCCTCCCATTGCAGAGATATAAGGTTTTGTTATGAGGGTATTGAGGGTATAAGCTAATAAGGCTAATGATCATTTTGGATAGGTCCATTAATCATGAGTTGTTCACACAATATAAAGGGCACCTGGTGTCCTCAAATGGTGTGAACTGGAAAAAAGTGTGGTTGCACGTGTTGGTATTTCAGGAGTGAGTCCATACTTAAAGTGGACACAAGTGGACAAGCAATCTTCAAAATATTACAGGTCAGTTATTTGCCGTTCATCTATGTAAATCTCTCATTTTTATGGCAAACCCTTTCAAACAAAAAAAAGCCATATTTTCTTATGGAGAAAAGGGCACTTCTCATCTTTGCCATCACTTTGAATGTCACCGGTTCCTCAGGATTGACAAAATAATATGCACTCATCGTTTTGTCGAGGCAAAAAAAAGGGGACTTTGCGTGTCAGGCACATTTTGGTTTTTTGCTTCTTTTTAATCAGTGGAGGAAGAGTGACATGTCCAATCATAACAAAACATCAGCTGTTAAATGGGCCTTTGCAATCACTGTCAAAGCCAGCCATTAGGAAGCCCAGCATCCGTGGACATCAATCAGCTTTTATAAAGTTATTTATTCATCATTTAATTATATAACTCAGTTTTTATCTATTTATTTATTCTAATCAGTCGGGTTCTACACTTTGGGTATGTCCTTGTCCAATCAAACAATGCAGTTCCAAGAACTAGCTCTTGGGTAGAGGAGAGTTTTTTTTCTCTTTCTTGCTTATAACGGTTATTTTTATTTGCGAGCGAAAAATAATGAGAGGGAAATAATCTTATACAGTTAAAAAAAAAAAAAGCTTTGTGTTGGTGAAGCAAGACCTTGCTCTGCTAATTGCATATAAGCAAACACTCACAGATTCCTTTTGACATGTGAGACATACTGTAGGATTTGGCATAGAAATAACTGCCTTCTAATTTTATGTTGTAAAAACATACTGTGGAAAAGCCTCTTAATCAAGACGGGTAACCCCAACATGTGAATTATATGCAAAGAACAACTGTGGAGATATTGAATTATTTCCTCAAATTAAGCGCATTAGCTGTGAAATTATTTGCTTTCATTTAAGAAGCCGTGCAATCCAATTTAAATGTTGCATACTCTAAATCGGAGTGTGATTTGCTGCTGATCCGCTGTAAAGAACACGCACAAAGAAAAGCAATGGGTCACCTACGTAAAAAAGCACAAAGATAAACTCTGCATGAAATTCTGACTGAACCATAAACAACTGGCTTCCCTTGAAATCTGTCAAAACTGCATCTTTTGGAGCCTTTCATCTATCAAAGTGCCCCATTTGCACCATTTCCATATCAGACGCCAAATGAATATGACCATGAGCCGAACAGCAGGACATGTTTATGCTGAATACAAAAGAAAAGCAATACCCATCCTCTTAAACTTTCAGTACAGTGTGCCCAACAGGTCATGCATTCATTTCTTAGATGTCTTTTTTCTTTCTCTTAGATTATTCCTCTTTGTGTCCCAATACATTGTAAGCTGGAAGTTATCAGTCAGTAAAATATAGACATGATTACCTGTCATGAAATATAGAGCAGCAAAACAAGTGGATCCAGCAGCCTGACTCATACTAACTTCAATGAAATACTGGCTCAAGTACTACTAAAAGTAGCTCAGCAAAATAAAGGACCACATTTTACTTCCCAACAGAACTATAATGCACCAGTGAGGTTTTCTAAGTTGTATGTTTCTCTCTATGGGCCCTTTTGGTCTAAAATAAAAGTGCAGAAGTGCACAGACAAAAGATCTGAATCACCACAAAAGAATGACCTTAAACCCTAAAAGGAAACTAAGTGGTTGAAGAAAAGTTCTTTCTTGATAAATATGAGTCACATTACAAAGAACTGAAATTGCAAATTCATTCAAATGTGATCAAAAATAAAACCAAACATCCATATGAACATAAATACTTATTACTCAACCCTGAAAATAATGCTAGGTCAGCACTAGGGCTGAGACTGGTTTTGTTTGGTAATCCAGTAGTCTATCAGCTATTTTGATCAGTAGTCAGGTATTTTCAAGTAGCCAAACAGTGCAACTATGGTTTTCAAAGATAAAAAAAAGCCTTTAAACAACACATAAAAACACCTATCATTTCATAGAGAATATTTTAGGTTTTTTTGGGCTTTTCTTTCATAGTGTTCTGGTTTAATTGAGCAATCATGATGGTCCTACACCACACATCCACAGCCAGAGGAGCACAAAATAGGATTTTCCCCAAACTCTTGTAGGGAAAATCGATAACTGCATGAGATTAATCAAACAGAGAGATGCAGTGAGGTTCACAGTCCTTCCCTGTCCATGGCCTTGTTACTCTGACCACCTCGACTCAGAGCCAAGCCAGTTTCAGGGAGGTCAGGAGGTATAAGTTACCTAGGCCTTTGTATCCATTAGCACGATTGCTAGCCAGTGGCGTGGAATGGACTACTATCCTCTGTCTCTTCCTCACCAGACAAGATGTCAATTTATCATGGCGGGGTCAACGTCCCTCATCTTCTCAAAGTGTCATGTGATTCCTCAGTTCCACGCTCTGGCACGTGAAGAGCTATTAAGCAAATTATGACACAGCCTGTTAGCGCAACCCTGTGCCCGGACTCATCGCATAACTCACAGTTTCGCCTCGTCCCACACTGACCCGTAGCCCACTCTGCATACGCCACGCTGCTAATTCCTTGATTAAATGCTTGTAGCCACCTCTGCTGGTGAGGACAGCAGGCAAACAACATAAGCAAAGATGCTGCTGTCTGACAAATGAGTGACCAGACAGGAGATATGATGCAGTGTCCACTTCAGCAGCTGAGTAACCTTTTAAACCCAATACGATGCAACTACCACAACTGATAACAGGAGAATGGTGGAAAACCAATAGGGTAATTGAAGAAAGAGTAAGAACACAGGGTGAGAAAAAGTATGGATAGATTATAGAAAGAGAAAGCATAGAGATTAAAGAGATGCCATAAAGAAGTTAAAGTATTATTGCTTTCTGTGAAAAAATCAATTAAAAATGGACAGATGAAGTTAATATTGACTTCAGTGAAAGTGAAAACCATTGAAATGTAATTAAAGTATGGGAAAGTAATATTAAAAAAAACTAACTAATAAATTAAAAGTTTTCTTTGTTTGGGTGTGTGTGGTGGGGTGTACATCAGTGACTAATCAGCAGTACTGGCCCCTGCACAAAGGCAAATTAACATAGATGTGGGCAGTTCCACCCTCATGAATTCAGCTGGAGGTTTTAATAAAAACAATAAATTCAAATTCAGTGAGGGGACAACTTTCCTTGACTAGGTGAAGGATTCAGATAAAAAGGAAGACCAAGATTTCTTCTCTCTTTAAAACTGTACGTGTAAAATAAAGTATAAGTCAAGTCATTTCGACCATATACACACACAGTACATAGTAAACATGGTGCAACACAAGAATGGAGCAGAGCACCACAAGACCACAAATGAAGACAGAACAGTTCTGAATAGATACTGTACTTTTAGCAGCAGAGAGTTGTACGTACAAAAATACAGTGCAGAGGTGATCAAAATAAAGTGTAAAATGTTCATTTTGTCGTACATGAACAGCACAAAATTAGTCTCTGCATTTAACCCTTTCACCCAAGTGAAGCAGCGGCCAGCCAGGAACACAGCACCCGGGGAGCAGTGTGTTGTGACGATACCTTCCTCAAGGGTACCTCAGTGGTGCCACTATCAGTCCTGGGATTCAAACCCATTACTTACTGATTGCAGACGCACATTCCTATCCATAGGCCACCAGCTATTTCCTCTCCTGGACAAAGGAGAAATTCTGGGGATATGGCAGGTTTTGCAGAAAATGAAACATGTTATTATGACTTGAAGTGTGATCTGTAGACCAGTATGTTGAAAATTCAACCATCCTTTACATTGTTCTGTGTCTTGTAAGAGTTTGACTTAGAAAAAAATGAAAAAGGCAGATAGTTTTCAATGTAGAATGTATACTGACAAGACACTCTATTAGCGCACACACACACACACACACACACACACACACACACACACACACACACACACTCACACATGTGCTACATTCCTGTTACTGATATACTGAGAATGTTTTCACCACTCAAACAATGCAACATGCTGGTGTTCCTGTGGGGGGTCCTGACCACTGATAAATGGGGTAAAGGGTTCTAACAGAAGATGCAGAGAAATACAGACTATAATTGTAAACCACCTTGCACCTTTATGGTCAGTGAAGTTCATAAAATGGGTAAAGAGTATAGATACAAGGTTGGTGTACCAAATGAAGTGGCTTGTCAATGTAAACTGAGTGTAAATGCAACTAATGATATGACTAATTTGGTCTTTAATTGTCTTCACATTGTTACACTGTAGTAGTAGAGAAAAATGACGGTGAACACTCAGAACTGTCAGGGTAACAGCTTTTGATAAGTCACTGCCAAATGCACATGAATGCTGTGACAGACTTTCCTTTTTTTAAAATTTCCTTCACAATCGTCACACAGAACAGTGGTAAGATAATGAAAAATCAAGTGAGATCAGAAAGGTGGTATTGAGAAGGGTTTAGGAGGTGAGGTTCCCAAAACCGATGTTCTTTAAAACTTAAGAAGAAAAGCGCCGACATGATAAAACCCAGGCATCGGGCATGATTTCCTTCTTTTCCAAGCCATTGAATTCCATTGAAACATGAAGATTACCTTTAAAAAAAATATGAAAACAAAATGTTGAATTGGCAAATCCTCTTTATCGTAAAAATCGAACATATATTAAAAATGTTATTTCCAGAGAACGAGCTATTGGTCTCATTTATTGTTACTAATTTTACCACAAAATACCATATACCATAATTAACTATTCACAACAAGGTGTATTGCACAGATTGTGTGCGTGTGTGTGTGTGTGTGCGTGTGTGTGTGTGTGTGCGTGTGTGTGTGTGTTTGAGTGTGTGTGTTTGAGTGTGTGTGTTTGAGTGTGTATGTGTGTGTGTGGGGGTCTATATATCTGCACATGCAAAGCTAAGCCTGTAACACTTTTACTTTAATGTTATCAAAGCTGGGCAGAAGGAAGGGCATCTCTAAATGAGATTAGCGTTAGCCTGGGCATTACATAAGCACACACGAGCCTTGATCATGATTAGAATAGAGGAAAAAAGATTATCTCATTCAGAACAAATAAAAAACCCAGGCAGAGCTAGCACCATTTTCCAAACTAAGCTTCACTTCACCTTTACCATCTTTTAACCCTTTCCACTCTGCTCATTCAAACACAAAACTGTTATATCTCAGCTGTCCAGTTTGATAGGATTGGTTAAAAGGTTTGTGGCAGGAAATCATTTCAAATAATAGCAAAATATCACTGTTAAAAAGACTCACTGGTCGCTGCAGTCTGAGAAATGTATGGGAGGAGATCATCATACTGTTGGTATAGCTTTTATTCTATTGGTTTTGCTGCTCTTACTTTTCTACTGTACTTTTCTACTTTCTGCTGTGACAATGAAAATGTCTCACTTGTGGGACTAATAAAGCTTCATCTTATCTTATTTTATCTGATAGTCTGCTGGAATCCCTGAAGAAGAAGAGAGAGTGCACAACATGGAGTAATGGTCGCTGGTTGGGTCAGTAGGGTCAACTTTTGAATGACATATATCCATTCAGGTTGTAATATTGGAGTCATATGACCACACTAATCATCCCACCCACCTAGAGGGTGAGGCAAACTGTGCTCTCCTGGACTCCTGGTCATGGATGGCTGTGGAATCACCAGGGATTCATGGAAATCATGGTGATCCAAGCTGGAAAGTAAACTGGACAAACTTGTAGAGCTAACTGCCAACACACTGAGCATTTCAACCAACTTTAAGCAACTATTAAACTCCACAGAAATTGTTACGCCTTCCATACTGTTACTTATTTTGTGGTGCAACTTGTTGCCAAGGAGCATTTCTGAATAGGCTGAGTTGTTTCTCTAGATGATAGGTTGGGGTGGAGGGAGGGGAAGCTGAAACATGATATTATTGGTTTATGTCATTTATCCCTGCCCCCCCCCCACCAAGAAACAGGGGATTTTTAATGCACATAAAAGATAAGATGAATCATGCTTAATACAGCCATATACATAAACCAACAAAAATAATGTCCGTTTCGGTTTCAGGTTAAAGATAAAGTGGCTCTTTTAAGGACTGAACCAGTCTTTGTTTTTTTTAAGGAAGAACCACTCTTAAGGACTGAATACGGATTCTTGTGCATATCAGGTGAACGCCAAGTATTCACTCAGGGCATTTGAGCACTACACCTCTAAAGAAGTACAGACAACTGATACACTGGCATAATTCTGTCCAGAAACCTTAGATGGGCTTTTTTTTTTCAAGATTGTAATAGAAAACACATGTTTAAAAAAAGTTTGAACCTTATGGAGAAGTTTTTTTTACTACTTTACATTTCTAGAATGATAAATGAATTGTTAACACAAGGAATAACAAATATGGAATTTTGTTTCATTTTGGTATTTCTTTTTATGTTTCCTTTGAAATAAATGCACATATAGAAATTGACATCACTATTTACATTCACAATAGTTAAAATATAATTACTACACTTAATAATGTTATGAATATGTATTCAATCAAGTAGGTCCAGACATTTGACTGATGAAGAAACATGAGTAAAGTGTTAGTAGTAAAAAAAAAAACATAGTAATTCATATGTACATGTTCTAACCTCCTTAGGCTCCCTCCTGACCACAGCTGGGCCTTGTGTAGCTTCTTGTGGAAGAGGCGCCTTGCTACTGATTGCACTGATAACGTGTGTTTTGTCATATATTACTACACCATGACAAATGCACCAAAAGTTGTGTGCTGCTCCTACAAAGTTTTCATTTTGTAAATATGAGGTTTTGCAACAGCATTGTATTTATAGTAGAGAGGCCCTCTCTATTTCAGCTTTTATAATCACTAAAAGCAATATTCATACTCAAGCAGTGGTCATCATAGTGCTTTACTTCTGTTCAGTATAATCACCAAGACGTTTTAACATTCTTTTATTGAGGTGATGTGTGATGAACTACTTGGCTGTCATTTTCAAAGGCCCTGGCTGTGTCCCCAAATTCCAGCAAGCTGCTCGTGATGTGACACACCCCTATCGGCACTAATCATTACCCACCAAGGCCTCCCCCTTTTTTTCCTTTTTTTTTAATAAACGAGATAATTGGCTATCATTGTCTGGCCGGCTCTGTTTGGTGAGTGGAAATGAGAATGGCAGTGACCAGATGCCCAGCTCTTGCTCTCAAAGCTCTTTAATTAGAGTGGGCCCAGCGAACCTGAGGACCACCGCTCTACAAAAGCAGGGAAAAGGGCAATTAACGGCCGAGCAGTCCCCTCTCCGTCCATCTGTCGGAGCGCAGGTGAAAGGATGATGAAGGAGTTCTATCTGCACAGCCCCATATGGAGACCCTTATGGGCAAAGCCTGCTCGCCCTCTCTCTCTCTCTCCCCTCAATGCCACCCCTTTAAGACCAGCTTTTATTTTTCTTCCACTGACATCAGTATCTGCCTGGGAATGCAAAGAGGCAGCTGCACTCACAGACTGTCTGTCTACCGTCTTATGTAGTGAATGTGTAATTCACGTTCTCCTTTGGCTTTTTTGTGTCTTTTTGTTCTCGCCCTGCAGTCCAGTCATCTGGCCAGCCCTATAGAAAACACAGATAAGTCTTTAAGCGGTATGTTTGGTGTTTAAGGTGTGTGTATATCTATATATACATACATACATACATATACATGCGTGCGTGCATGCATATGTACATGGTTTTAGAATAAATATCTTGATTTCTAATGAGGTCTGAGGTTGAACCGTCTATTATAACTTCCTTTATCTATGTATTTTGACACAGCCCAAGTTCTACCTTTTTAGTCAAAAACATTTTAAGTCAACCCAGGTTCTACCTTTTTAGTGTGTGTGTGAGAGAGAGAGTGTGTTAGAGAGTGTCTGTGTGTGTATGTGAGTGTGTGTATGCGTGTCTATGCGTGTATGCGTGTGTGTATGCATGTCTATCCGTGAGTGTGTGTGTGTGTGTATGCGTGTCTATGTGAGTGTGTGTGTGTGTGTGTGTGTGTGTATGCGTGTCTATGTGAGTGTGTGTGTGTGTGTATGCGTGTCTGTGTGTGTGCGTGTCTATGCGTGAGTGTGTGTGAGTATGCGTGTCTGTGTGTGTGTGTGTGAAAGAGAGTGTGTGTGTGTGAGTGAATTCAATTTCATTTCTAT
>JBBPDB010000001.1:43698563-43710058 GCA_037974465.1 Brachypetersius altus | reverse complement strand
GTGTGTGTGTGTGTGTGTGTGTGTGTGTGTGTGTGTGTGTGTGTGTGTGTGTGTGTGTGTGTGTGTGTATGTATGTGGCCGTGAGGTAGGGGTGTGTGTGTATGTATGTGTGGTGTACGTTTCCACACATGTAAATAACCTTTTTCAGCGGTTCAAGGTGGGCCGCTGCTCCTCTGCCATTTGTTTATTTTATTACCATGGACTGAGGGATGGGCACCGCTGGCTGCTCCAGGCGGAGAAAAGCAATAAATAACGACCTTTCTGCTGGAATTATAATCACCAAAGTGTTGCCATGGCACAACTCCGTACGCTCTTGCTCTGAACGGCAGGGGAGCATCCAATCATATGCAGGACATATGGACCCTGCCCTGGCCTGCCACTGCATATGCTGAGGAAAAGAGGCTGAGACGCTGAGATACAAAGAGCAACTCCAGCTCAATACACAATGAGTTTGATGGGAAATTAAAGACTATGTTACAGAGAAAACTGCTGTGTATTTGTATCGCTCTTTATAAATGAATGAACAAACAAACAAATAAATAAATGAATCAATGAATGAATTAATTAATAAATAAATAGCTCTTTACCTGTCTGCTTGTTGTGGCGCACCTATAAAATAATCAAATTTTCCTGCTTTTCTTTGACAGGTTTTTTTACTGTTCGCGCAGATCTAAACGACAGTTTTACAGTAAATTAGACATTTGATGACTAACATGCAAAGATGTGTATTGATATTTACTTACACTTCCTTAAAAATGACCAACCCCCAAACCAAAATATGGCGATATAAAATATGTAGGACATGATTTTTTATTACAATTGATCAATTTCCAAAACTTCCAAAGGACAATCTAGAAACAACAAAGAAAATATTTTCAGGACCTTTATCACAGTAGAATTTCTGACATTGGGTGTGCATTCGAACAAGTGAACATAATGACACCTCTGTGTTGCAATCCACTTTGTAGAATCTGCATTCTGCAGTTACCTCGGAGAAATTACTGTCAATGGTCAGATTGCGGCTGCAATCTCTCGCCTCAGATGTACTGTAAACCAATTCACAATCAGGCGGGATGAATCCAATCAGAGAGGGCGGTGCAACAATCTAGGTCAGTTTTCAAAATGACTGCCACAGGCAATAAGATTAAGGAGCACAGCAATTCAGTGAAAGACGCACCACTAACCCGGCCTGAAAGAAACGTTTTCTCGCCTGCTTTCTCTCTTTTTTCCCTCACCGCGGAGCTAATGCTCATTTCTCCTGCTCATTTTTTTATGATGAGGACACGAAAAAGAGGGCATTATGTATCTTTGTATCAGAAGTACAGTGGGTGATTTAGAATAAAGAAAAAAACTTTTTTTTTTTTTGCTTTACTCCTGGTCGGCAATCCCCCCAATAGACACACACGCATAGACACATACACGCGCACTTTCTTTCCCATTTCTAAAGCTTAACTTCATTGTCTCAAACCCTTTCTTTCATCTTAAGACAAAGATTTATGTAAATCTTTGGGCCCGGCGTTAATGCGTGGCACACTGTGAGAAATAGCATCCCTAAATCGCCGTATTGTTGTTGAAAATGACAAGGCAGCCTCCTAATCCCACAATGCGATCATCCAAATGTGTCATAATGCTCTGTGTAGGCAGGCAAATCTGAATATCAAAAAGGCACCACGCACCTCACCAGTGCCTTCAGCTGTTCACAGCTGTTTTTTTTTTTAAAGAACTCAGCCCATCCTCACTTAAGGAGGAAAAAAAGTGAAGTTTGAGTGACTGTCTGGGTGCAGTTAAATGCAATACTGCAAGGAACAGTGTCGATTTCTTTCTTTGTCTCACTTTGTGGTTATTTTTCAGATTCAAATGCTTTTTCACTCCTCATTATTTGTATAGTAGAAGAAGATTAACCACTGAATGAATATAGGATATTGTTTTTGTTTCGTACGCTTTTTGGTTGATCTCAAAAGGATGCACTTGGTACAATGACGTCCGCCTTCTTGATATTCTTCACTGTTTACAGCAGAGCATCCCTACGCTTGCACCACAGCTGTACGATATAGTAAATTCCAACGTTTCGGCACCAGCAGGTTTTTTTTTTCACAGCCACAACTTGAGATGCTACATTTGTCGAGGCTCAAATTGATTTGAATGTCTTTGATTAGTTTTCTTGTCGTTTGTCAAGCGGTTGGAGCTGTCAGATGAGGAGGAGGAGAGAGCTTTTGGAAACAGCCATGAAACAGCCATGCCAATCAATTGGACAAGGACAAGTTGGGTGAATAATAATGGTAATAATTACAACACAAGTCTGGGGAATCCCCTGATTCGCCATGACTCCCTCATTGAACCATCCTCCACTGAGACTTTCCCCTACTATAATGATGAAGTGAGCCACCCTCCCACCCTCTTTTTTGCTCCCCTTTGAGGTATGTACACGAAGAAAAAAAGCCCAAACCTTGGGCTGAGTTTTTATTTACTCAGGGTCTCTTTGAAAGCGTTTTGTAAAGGGCTCCCTCCCTCCCGGCCGACGGTAAATTCCTGGGCCGTCGCTCCAGGCCCGGTGGGGGGGATTTAGAGAGAGAGAATAGCCATGTTGATCTGGAAGCTTTAAGCAGCACTGTACCTGTCAACACGCACGTTCTGAGACGCACACACCATGGCTTAAGTCACTCAGAGTCACCTTTTAATGAGAGGGGAGGAGACGCGACGTCGTCAAGCACAAATAACTCCATACCATAATAACTCCTGCGTGTGTGTGGTGGGGGGCTTTAATCTTACTGGTGTTTATGGAATGGAAATAAGCAAAAACAGGGTAATGAGTGGATGTGTTATACGGACACACACACACACACACACTCAGGCTCATACACTCTCACACATACATACAGATGCATGCTTACATATATGTACAAGAGTGCATGTGCACATATACATACACACAAACAAACACATTCTTATTTATACACATGCATAAAAGCATTCACGTTCATGAACACACACACCGCATACACACCCACACACACACACACATTTATAGAAACATGTGGACCTAAACATATGTACACATACACTGATATGGAAGTGCACACACAAACACATATGGAGCAACACACATATATACAAAATATGTACACACAAACATATGGAACTACACACACATATACACACACACATGTTTGGAAACATAGACATAGGCATACAAACTCACACAAATATATTTAGGGACACACATATGTATGGACACACACACACACACACACACTTACAAGCACACATGTATAGTCACACACTCACATTAATGCACAAACACATTCACACACATATACATACACATGTATGCATGCAGTGACACACTCAGACTTCACACACACAAATGCACCTACACACACACACACACACACACACACAAACTGATTCTCTGCAGACTCATACATTCTGCTTGTTATCTTGTGAATGGATGGGCTAATAGAAATACAGGCCTTCTCAGTCATAGAGATTAAATGAAATATTAACAGCCTCGTTTCTTTTTCCTCCCGCTATCTCTTTGCCACTTTTGACAAATAAAGTCCTTTTATGCATAGATTTTGTCTCAGTTATTGAACTTTTATTGCACCCTACTGATTTCTTTTCTCATGGTAGAAAAACATTTTAATCGCTGTGTTTCACGCTCTTTCCTCTGGAGCCTCGTCTTTAAAATGATTGCATCATCCACTGACCTGCGTTATCTGCTCATGCTCATTACATGGTGATTACTGTATATGGGCTTGGTCTGAAACAGTTTAAGGAATAAAAACGACACCCTGAACTGTGTTACGCTGCTGGCAGGATCAGATGTAACAGTGTATACAGCTATAGCTTCATAGTTCACGAATGCATTAGAAAAACAGAAAAAAAGTTACAAGGGTTTGGATCTCGGGTGGGTTTTTTGATTTGAACTTTAGATGCTAGGCTGTAACCCTTTAATGCACAGACAAAAAGTAGGGTTTTTGGGGTTTTTTTTAGCTTTTTTGACTACTATTTTAAAGAAACACATTATTAAACCTACACTTTCCAGTGGAATTGTATTATAATCCAGATAAAATAAATTCATAATAAGTGTTTCCTTAGCAGTGTGAATTGTCATCTCAGTGTGTGTGCATGCTCACTCAGAAACAATCGCAGTACAACAATAATGGCAGCATGGAACTTCTTTTACACAGTGATAGAAATCACAGTATCAAACAGAAAGCTCCAGTGCCATATGCTGATCCCTTTAACTATGACCAATGTGGACATGCACACATGCCGTCTGGGAGTTCTGGGAGTGGATTTTAATGAGTTAGAGTGTGCCAACTTAAACACTCTGAATGGATCTCCAAATTTACCTGAGGTAAGAAAGGGTTAATCAAATAAATGATGTGTAAAAAGTTTAGATTACAATGAGTTTGGTTGCTAAAATTGTGTCCTAAACTGGATGAGTGGTGCCTACTCGTTTACACATGACTCAATTTCAATGTAAAGAGAGTCAAAGTCCCCTTCAATCCCCTCATCAACAACCCCCCCCACCCCTCTCTCTCTCGCTCTTCCCCTTCAGTGGGAATAATCCCCCCTGCGGGGACTTCAAAGAACAGGCCAGTCAGGGATAGGCTTAATTACCCTTTTGCCTTGAAACTGATGCCAAATCAAAACCCGTCCTGGTCTGTCTCAGTTCTGTCTCAACAAGCCTAATTCCACCACTGGATTCCATTTTATACAGCTTTTTTTTTTTAAAAAAAAAGAATCAAAATCTATATAAACATGGGTTTCCCACAGGGGCCGTCACATTTAATGATCCTTTGAGTGTACATTGAATTGTTGTTGATAGGTTCTGCCAGTTTTACTGATTTCTTTGGCCAAAATGATGAAACTAATATGATGAAACTAACAATAATGCAAAAGTCAATAACTAGGGGAAAAAACCTCAAAGTGTGAATCATTGTGGTGCTTTGGAGATGCTTTCCTTTAACCCTCACCAACCCCCACTTTATAGGACACACCATCTTTCTCCACTCATCTCCCTCTCCTCCCTTCTCTTTGCCACATAAAGATAGAAACCACAGTAGAATATGTGGGTCCATGGGTTGATTCATAATCTGCTGTACTGTTTAGATCTTAACACTGCTTGTTCTGAGGTTTCCAGATTGCAATTAACATTAAGTTAATGTTTAGTCATAAGTTGTCTGTGGTCCCTGTTTACAAGAGTAACGTTTGTTGTTTTCATGTTTACAAAGTTAATGAACTCGATCACTCCAGAAAACACTGTGAATAGCTGAGTATTCTCCAGATTTATGTAACCCATGCAGAGTGCACAGTGTTGCCGAGGGTGAAACTGTGGTGTCTAGAATTGCTGACTGTGTACTCCACAATATCAGTGGTTATCAGTGGTTCTCCACAATAGGTAACTACAATGCATGAAGATTCATGCCTGGTTTATTCCTTAAACAAATTATTAACACTTGTGAGTGTAGTGCCTCATTTGTCTAGTGGTATCTGTGAGGTTTATATATTGCATGCTGGTTATTTTTATGTCTTTATTTGCCTGTGAAAACTTAGAAAGATGTGTATGCAGTGCTAATCAAGGGTTGTGCCAAGGTATTCTGTTTATTCATAACTCGAGTTCATTCTATAACTCCTCCCCCTCTTACGCACTATCACCATAACTGTGCAATAACCTGCCACTAGCCACATGTGTCATTTTTTTATGGTGTGCTAGATCATCATGACATGCAATATTTTTTAAATATTTATCCACAGAATTGATTGTTGTGGCCAGTAAGAGAGATAGCAGTGTATTTAGCACTAAACACTTCTGGAGAGTTTTATTTTAACTTTTATTTTGACTTGTCTTTGTGTCCTTGTGTGTCTGTGTAGTCATAGTAATTTTAATTTCATTCTCATGCAAACTTACTTCTCTTACTTCGCTTAATTATAGATTCAAATGTATCTACCAGCACTGTGAGTATGGACATTAAAGCTATGCTGATTATTCAAAGAAATTATTTAGCATTGAAATAACTAAAATATCCAAATATCAAACTAAATGTATCCAACTAACCTTCATTTTCCTTGAGGCTTTCCTTCACAATCTACTTAACTGTAGCCTCAACCCCAAGTTTAAACCTAATCCTAACTGTGGAGAATCAACAGAGCTTCATCAGGATCGATAAGGGGTTGCTTTGAAAGGTTTCGAAAAATGTGAACTGATTATTATTGTGTTAACTTACTACTAAAAGTTCAGTGAAGTCCAAATCTGAAGAAAGTTAGAACAACTAGAGTTTTTAATGTACATGGAGAATCTTCTCACACTTCGCTTCACTGTTCTCCTCCTCTACTTTCAGATGTTAGATGAAGGCTTGAAACCTCAGTCATTTTTATGTGTGTGTGTGTGTGTGTGTGTTGCTGAGTGAAGTGTAAAAGTCCCGTGGGCTGAGCTGGAGGGCTGTTTGATGGCTGGCCGGGGGAATGGTGGTATTTAACACTGCGGAGAGTTGAGCATGAGCTGGGGCTTAATGACGGCGGTGCTAATTCAGCGCCCAGAGGCCTGGCGGGCACCTGCGGAGCCGGCCGTCACTCAGCTTCGGCTTAGCCACCCTCGACAGGTCCCCAAAGAGAGGGGGATTCGCATCCCTCCAGCTCTGACTCCGACTCACCCGCCGGTGAACACTGACACACACGTCAAAGCCACTCTCTCCACTAAAAGAAAAAAATGCCTTCCTCACACACCAACCGCACCGCTTCACTATGTGTCTGAGTGTAGCTTTTCAAATGTATCTTTTAGCTGGGGGATTGGCCCTGTTTAGATGTTTGGGCTGCATGAAGTGTCAGAGCCATGGCTGCATTTTGCTCCTTCCTGTCGGTTCGTCTGTCCGTTTCATCAGAGCTTTAAAATGAAACCGTAGTCAATAGAAGTGACATATGGAAACGGTGTACTTAAGCCTCGAAAGTGCAAGCTTAGTAGAAACCATTATAAATTATTCAGTAGCTACTATGGCCTTATTTTGGGAACTGTGAAAAATAAACATTCTTATATGGCTCTTGGCTTGGATGTTTGATTTTAGGAAAAAACATTGATTGGCATAGAACCACTGCAAACAGGACCATTGTAGAGGATTTTTAACCCCTTAATACTAGTTTTGTACCATCCTGAGGCCTAGCATTTAGTAATTGTGTGAACTACTAGCTAGTGGTTCTTCATCACTCAAAAGAACCCTTTCGGCACATTCATTTTCAAGAGTGTACTTATGATAGCAAGGAATTGAAAGATGGGCCACACACTGATCTTTTTAAAGAGAAATGTGTTATCAGACACAGAACATTCCTAATCGCAGTCTCTCACAATGACCTCAATAGTAAGGTACAGGAGTTCCATGTCTATATTATACAAAACACTGCAGGCTTGTTTTTCAGTTACTTAATCATTTTAAAATTGCTTTTATCCAGTAGCTAAGTTATGTCTTTATGAGAGTGGGGAGTTTAAGTGTGGACCCATACATGGGTGACTGTTTAATTTAAGTGTAGTCATACCTTTATACCTTTAAAGAGTTAAGGAAAGGAATTGTCTGGCCATGGCGTGTGAAATAAAGCGTGAACATCAGAAAAGCTCTGTCCTGACCTCCAAAACTGTCTCCCGATTCTAAGAAGTAGAAGCAGAAAAAAGGGAAATAGACCTAAAATCTTTGTATGTAAGTGCCCTGGGGAACGCAAAGGAACGCAGAAACTCAGATCAGCCAGGGAGGCCAGGCGCTCTTCAAAACAGCTCTTCTCAGGGAGTCATTTTTAGATATCAGGGTTTGATACATTTTGGGAGCAGTTTGAAAATACACATGGCGTGACAGGCAGATTGATATGTTTCTGGATGAGTGTGGTCAGTCTGAGTGGCACTAAGTGACTCTAATTGTAGCCTCTGGTTGGAGGCGAATGCTTTGATGTTAGATACCCATATGGGAGGGAAACACATATAGATGACAGACACTTAGTCCTGTTTCCTTAATGCCAAAAGTTTCCTTAAAGTTTAGTTGATAAATGTATGTGTATTGTAGGTGGTGTTGTCATGGTTACTGTATTATACACAAATACCCTGATAAAGCTTTATGAGTCAATTTGCAAGATAATATTCCATGTTTCTTACTTCCAATTACCATCTAAATCTTTTTTTATTTTAATCTCTACATCATTGTACCACAGCAGCTGTCTATTACTTTGTGCGAATCTTTCAAGATGAACGGACCAATAGAATTAGAAAGCTCTGAAATGAATTTGAATATAATGCGTTTACATTAACTTAAGAATGCTTTGCCTTCTCCTGTAAACCCTTTTAAATGCATTTTTGTCATGTAGTGTTTATGTGCAGTGCGGTGCAAAAGACTTATTATTTAGAATTATTTAGTGCAAAGAAAACCATGTGTGTAAGTTTCATGATGTTTGGACCAATAGTCAATTTAAATCAAATGTTTTCACATATATATTTTTTTTCACATTAACATATATTAAAACTAAAGAATATTTAGTTTTAATATTTATATTTATATTTAATATTTAGTTTCTCTTGTAAAGTTACCATTATGGAGATTTATTGTTTAATTATATGTATATCAGTTACAGTAAATGGTCATGAAGACCAGTGAAGCCCTTTTAAACTTCAAATTACTTTGTAAATCCTAAACAAAATGACATATAATCAACTAAGATAATATGTAATTGATAGTGATACTCCTTATTGTGTGATTGAGAGGAAGAAAGAAAAACAAAATATAGAGAAAGTGTGTGTGTATGTGAGAGAGAGAGAGAGAGAGAGAGAGAGAGAGAGAGAGAGAGAGAGAGAGATGCTTACTGTACTTCAAAGATTTGCTCTGTCTAGACACGGACGACTGCACATCGGAGTGAGGTTGGAGTATTTTTTTTTACTTGTTGGAAACAAAATGATGACACAAATGAGCAATAATGAGTTAGACAAGTAAAACAGTTTGTATTTGTGCTCTATTCTTCTCATGCTAAGAGAGCTGCACTTTGCAGGCCCCATAAAGAACCGGGTTTTACACTCAGAATCGAACAGACAGGGCCGGGTGGGGGGAAGTGGGTGGGGTGGGGTGAAGGGGCAGACAGGTAAAAAGACAGTTTTGCTGCCAGTGCCAGTCAGAACACGCACAAATAAAATGGAACGAAAAATAAACAAGGTCTGGGTAAGCATTAAAAAATTATTTACAACCAATATAATAGTGAACAAAACATTTACTTTCATATATGTAGCTACAGTAAAAGGCTGCTGAACAACCTTTCAATCCCTTCTATACAAGTTTCATTTCAAAGCAAATTCTTCCCTTTTTTTTTTCTTTTTTTCCTTTTTTATGGGGGTGGGGGCTATTTAATTCTGCCAAATCGAAATGGATCATGGTCACGTTTCGGAAATCTGAACTCTTCCTTTAGATCAGAAAACAATAAAACCACATAATGGTACTCATCGTCCGCTCTCTAATGAGAGATGCGCATACAAGTTCCAAAATACAAGCTCCAGTACAAGAAGACATCAAGTGTCTACACGTGTATTTCAATCCAGCCATTAAGAGAATCCATTCCAGATGTAACAAAAACAAGTACAGATGACAAGAAATATGCATTTTTTTTCCTGAAATTAAAAAAAGTAAAAACCTTTGCTCGACTCTGTGTGTGTGTGTGTGTGGGGGGGGGGGTCTTCCGTACATGGTGGCCCCTCAGCCTCAACAAGCTCTGTTCGCAGTTCACTTTTAATCAATTTGTCTTTATTTTCTTACACCCAAGGCAAAAAAAAGCTACTAAAACTCAAGACTTTTACAGTTTACAGTGACAAAAACATTTTAGAGACCCACAATTTAAATTGGACTGCAAAATAAAATAAAATAAAATAAAAAGATAATTTAAAAAAAAGTCTTTTTTCCTTTTTTTTTTTTTTTTAGTAAAATGCCCAGGCATTCTCCAATATTACAAATACTGGTATACTTTTACAGTAAACAAGAAAAATGTAATATATATATTTATATTTATATATTTATATATATACTAAAACCCCGTCACCAAAAAAAAAAAAAAAAAAACCAAAACATAAAACAATATACACATAGCCACTATGGCATTCAGAGAAACTTTATAAGCAACCTTGAAAAAGAAAAGAAAAGAAAAAAAAATACTTGTTTGTTTAAAACACACATACACAGAAATATCATTTTACCCTTGTACTTGTTTCAATACTGTAAACGTATTTTTAAGACAGAGTGCACTAAAGTCTTTTTTTTTTTTAGTTTCTGTAGTTTCCTGATTTTCGTCCAGTCTCTTCCTTTATCTATTTGTAGCAAAAGAATCTTCTGGAAAAGAATCTACAATTTTACCAAGGGACGCCGTCTTATCCTGAAGTGAAGAATTATACATACATACGTCTATAATGTGTGTGTGTTTGTGCCATTATATGTACATATGCATACATATATACACACACAGACACATCAGTTTTGTGCTGGCTACTTTACCTTTACTCAGCTCAATGAACGAAGTGATCTCTGATTCATATTTGATTTTCTTTTTTTTTCTTCAATTTTAGAAGCAGATCAAAACTATATGGACACATTTTTGCCTTTTATTTTCAATTCTTTGCTTCACAAAAATGTTGCATTTGTCTTGAAAGACAATAAATAGGAAGATCAGTATTCAAGGCACACTCATGTCAAATTGAATGGCAGTACAAAAACTGTCCAAATAAATTAATTTCACTTTTATAGTGCCAGCATTGTGAAAGCCAAGCCTAGCAACACTGGCACTTGAATCTCAGATGCTCCCTTCACCCACTAAATCCTTTCAGCGTAATTTCTTGCTCAGAAGCCGTTCTCTCCATTGTTCATGAATGCGTAAAACAAATCATAAAGTGCGGGTCAACTGCAAAGAGCTGAGACTGTTTTTGCTTTAGTTTTCTTTTTTTTTAATCGTCTGTCTGTTTTGCTTCTTCTTCTTCGTGATATTCCCTCAATTCTATAAATTGTGGTGGCTTGGCCCTCGTGTGGTACGTGGGGAGGGTGTAAAATACAAATCACGTTGTGATTTGGGCAAAGGGAGTGCTTGCTGAAGATTTAAAAAAGGGAAATAAAAAGGAAAAAAAGGAGCTCAAAAATTCAGCTGTGCATTCTCTATGCGTGTTGCTACTTCTTAGAATGCGTTCAACTACACATCACAGGAAGTCCTGAATGAGAAGAAAGAAAGAAAAAGAAAGTCTTACTGTTTTAGCCCAACAGATTAGGACAGACACTCTTAGTGTGCAATAGTGTGCATACCCGCCTATGACTGGTACACATGGGACGTGACCAAGTTAACCAGATAAGCGTCAGTATGTTGTAAGTTAGCACTGTATTAATGCATTTTAAATACATTTCTTAAAATGACTGGAAGTTGGTACATAGAAAAATGCATAGGGACTGTTCAAGTCATATGGCAACTACTATAAAAGAATGCGCATATACATACATATA
>JBBPDB010000001.1:43663232-43689243 GCA_037974465.1 Brachypetersius altus | reverse complement strand
AGAGAGATAGAGAGAGAGAGAGAGAGATATAGAGAGACAGGTGTTCTCATTTTCATTCATTTGGCTCATTGTTATATATTGTCATTGTAAGCTGTTAGTTGTTGTGTTGCTGCTTTGAAATTGAAGGATAGAAAGAGAGAAAGAGAGAGCCGAATTGTAATCATGAGGACAAAGGAGCAAAAAAAAAAATCTCCTGGAATTTTTGGATTTTTTAGTACAATAAAGGCTGGTTAGAGATTGAAGGGGTAGGGAGGGGGGAGGGATATAGCATCCTTTAATGAGGTGCTCATTGGCTGACATTGGTTTTTACTACGGGGACTTCATTTAGGCTGTCATTAAGCTATTATCTAGCGTAAAGAATTTTGCCGTGCTGTAAGTAGCGTGTTGGGTCTGGAAGCCTTTTCTCTCTCTATTAGTGGAAGCGTGCCGCGCTGGCCTGGACTGCTGCCTGTGTTTTGTTTGGCTGTGGTTCACACACAGCTTTGGCAGGAGGCTTGTTGGATGGCTTACAGAGGAAAGAGGGGAAAGTGCGAGAGAGAGAGAGAGAGAGAGAGAGAGAGAGAGAGAGAGAGAGAGAGAGAGGGACAGAGAGTGTGTGTGAGAGTGAGGGAGAGAGAGAGAGAGAGAGAGAGAGTGCACGGTAGCTCACTGGACCTATGAGAGCCTAGTTTCCTGCTTTTGGCATTTACAGTTATGGCATCCAAATTTCCAACAGAAACTCCTGTCATAGTACAGTAAAAACAGATCCAGACGAGGCAAGGATAATGCCTGTGCCCAAACAGTCTCCAAAACACAAGTGCTTCATCATGTTTCTTCTGTCTGGAAACATTTTTTAGGCTTAAATATTTTTTTAAAAGAAGCAACTAAAAAGTGTGAATTCATTTCTCAAAAGATTTTTGAAAAGGCTTTTTATCACCATAAAAATACACTTCAAAGCAACATAGAAAACCTGTGTGTGTGTGTGTGTGTGTGTGTGTGTGTGTGTATATATATATATAAGCCTATACACAAACCTAGACAGCATGTATTACTATATGCAGAAAATAGCACAGCATTGCTTAAACATTATTATTCTTAATTAACAATAAATGTGTTATCAAATATCGGTGTGAAATATTGTTCTTCTGTCTGACTTTTTTTTTCTGTCTGAATTTTTCTGCTGCTATTCACATTATTCTGTTACATTTGTGCACTCATATTATTATTATAACATACTGTACATACCTTTGTTATTCGTTTGTGTTTAAATCAGGACTTCCAGGCTATGGGGTGCAGTTGAATTTGGTCTTAAATATTCTTAAATTGTTTACATTGCTACATCTTACACATTTAAAACCCTTTTTTGATCCCAGCTGGTCTTTAGCAGATCAAATTAGCCCTGAATAACTCATGGCTTGAGTAAGTGTGTACTGCAGGGTAAGGTGCATTGCATGCTGAAATGAGTGAGAGAGTTTGAGGAAGACTAGAAGGCGTGAGTGCAGACTGCCATCTGAGTTTCTTTGTTAAGCCTGGGCCCCAAACTCACTGAGCTCTCCTCTCTTTCTGTGTCTCTGTCTGTCTCTCTCTCTCTCTGTCTCTGCCTGTCTCTCTCTGTCTCTCTTTCTCTCCTTTCTCTCTCACTCTCCATCTCTCTCCCAGGCTTTTTTATATTGATTAAGTGCAGTCTGGCCCTTAATGATAATTTACAGGGACTACACACACCACGGGCCTCCGGATGACTATTCCACAGAATGATTATTAGTGTGGACACGCCGCTCGAAAATTAAGTTAGATTCTCCTCGGACAGATATGCAGAAAGACGTATGTCCCATTAATTAGGGCTCAAGCTGCTGTTTTGCGGAGAGAGAAAAGCCCTGTGAAGCACACAGCGGCAGCCTCAATCAGCGCCGGTGTCTGGCAGTAAAGGACCGGGCATTTGACTGTGAAGAATCGCCACGCATCTCTATTCAAGCAGACGAGTGCATCAAACGGAGACGCAATTGTCAGGCAAAATGCTTGTCTATCTGAATCTGGAGGCTCAAAAAAAGGGCTTCTCTCATGCTCGGCTGCTTCAAACTGCAAGACCAGGCTGTAGAGTGAGTAGTCAAAAGACGAAAATAGTCTCTATATCCATAACGCTGTGTACCCGTCTAGTCAGCGGGCATTCAGGCATCTTTTTCCTTCACAGTCTTATAAATAAAAGTTTCTAAATGGTTATTGGCTTGGAAATATGGTTCTAGAAATCCTAGCAAGGATCCCCATTCACATAATTTTTATGTATATGAAGAACCTGTTTAATGAACTTCCACATAATCTAATGGTTCTAAAAACCTAATAAAAACTAGGTAGAACCTTTACCTTACATGGAGGTTCTTTAAAGTTTCAAATTTCAAACTCAAATTTCTTGCAATTCATGTTACTGAATGGTACGATATGATATTGGATTGCATTGATCTCTAAATAAGATGTGCAAGGGTGAAGAACATTTAAAAAGGTTTAAAGAACCACCCATGAGCTAAAGGTTCAAGAAAAGACACTGTCTACCATAGGGATGTTCTTCTCACTCACAAATCACAGCCATTAAAATGTTCTTCAGGGAAGCAAAAGTCATTCTTCAATGGCATCGCTTCAAAGAACTCATTTTATCACTGTTTTTAGAGTAGCAAAGGAAAGTCCACTGTGACAAACAGTGCTGCACTGAAAAAAAAGAAAGTAATAATTGGTATTCCTCCATGCAGTATAAACACAGGTATAGTCTAAGTCGGTGTTATGACTGCCGGATTTCCACACACACCCTCTTTGAACGAGACGCTAAAGAAGGGCCGCATGCATACAGTAGTGGCGGCCTGCCCATGATGAATGCTATTGTACTGTAAGGGAAAAGGTGGGTGGTGCAGAGACAGAGACAGAGAGAGGGAGTGTGAGAGAGAGAGAAAGCGGGAGGGAGAGAGAGAGACAGAGAGAGATAGAGAGAGAGAAGGAAAGGCGCACGGCATTGTGGGTGATCCCCTGCTGTTCCTCCCTGGAGGACTGTGATGTGTGCTCTTCAAAAGGCCTCATGTCACTGTCGCTGCCTCATTTAAAGTCAGACTCCCCTGAATTTGCATCTCACAACGTCTTACAGGACGTGCCATATGTCGTCCAAAAAAGACAATGCTCACCAATAAATTGGCAGCCTACCCACCCCCCTTCCATCCTCAGCCGGAAAAAAATAGAAAAAAACAACAACTGAAGGAAGAAGACAAAGCTGGTTAAAAAAGGAAGATAAACAAATTCAAAAGCAGACCAAACAAATAAAAGCAAACAAAAAAGAAAAACCTCACGTGGATTCAGTAGAGCTAGTTTAAATTGAGATGGCAGTAGCGAGCGCCTTCGTAGGATGCAATTGAGAGAAGCTGTTTAACACCATTCGGCAAACACATCCAGATATTGAGCTGTGTTCATTAGAGTGCCCATGAACTCCAATCCTCTCTGGATTTCGCTCGGGGGACGTCACACCTCACTGCCCAGTCGCAAAGTGCAATAACGAATAAAAATGCTCATTACCGAATGATTTCAGTTTTCTCTATGATTCAATTTGCAGTAATTACCGTGGCCCATGCTAATAAAAAACTGCTACAAAATGCGAAGGTCAACTACCAGTTAGGCGTGTTCATTTTCATCTCAATGTATTCATCCTCACCGCCTAATGGCCCAATTTTCTCCCCTCGCTCTTCAATAAATATTGCTGGAATTACAGGTTAAATAGCTAAATTAAATCATGGCTATTATGGTAGGCTGCACGACTCTGTGAGGGAAACAGACTTACCACTCCACGTACAATTACTGGGGAAGTGCCAATCGCCAGACAGTTTACGATTAATGTCACGGGTGTCAGGGCCATCAAATTATAACATTCATTCCCCCAAGCATGCACCGCACAACAAAAATAGGAGAAATGTATTCAGGGGGGCTTTGTTGCATCTAAATCAGAAGGTTATTTTGCGCACACTGGCCTGAACACTAAAAGCATTTGTAATAATGTGATTTCACAATAACAGAAAACAAGCAAGAATTTGAAGTTGGCTGACTTTTTGTTATATATATATATATATATATATATATGTATAAACATTTCAGTAGAGGTTGTTAACTCGCAGCTTAGCTATGAAGGTCCATATACTTGAAGACATGTTAAATTAGCATGTACCGGGTCTGGAGGTGTTTTTTAATTGCCGGGGATGAATTTTGTTCCGTCTGATTAGGCAGCGTGCTCTAATGACCAGGGCTACTTATGACAGCTGTAAGAGGTGCAGGCTGCTAGTAGGGGCTGGAAGGTAATTCCTGTAATGACTGCTGAGACTAGCAGTGGAGGAGAGGACTGATTTGGTATGTTCATTCATCCTGGGCTTTCAGAGGGGAGCGTTGGCCGGGCTGTTTGTGTAGAGCGTCTCTCATTATCCTCATCCTCAGCCCTTGCTGCTTAATTAATATCTTAACCTTTTGAGTTATTTTTGGGGGGCTTGAGCTTTTCATGCCAGAGACCAGTAAAGGAGAAAAGAGGAGGAAAAAAAAACCTGGTCACATGGGACAGGCAAATCCCACTTCAAAACTGGACATCCTGTTAACCAGGACTTATTCAGATAACCTTGGAATTTCCTGAGCGTTAGAAGCTCCCTTCTTTAAGCCACAGCCTTATGCTTTGAACCTCCCGCACTTCTAGCGCTAAGGTTCTTAAATTATTAAGGTCAAGATTGTATTCATTATATTTCATAGCCACTTTCTTCAGCCCTGGAAAGGCTAAGGAAGCTGCTCTTCACCTCCACGTGTGAAGGCTTTTCTGAGCTACGGGGAAAAAAAGGCAAAAAAAATTGATGCATAGTACGCTGCGGATCGATAATCTGAAAAAGGCCATTACGTGTGACACGCAGAGGGGTGACTCGTATGTGAGAATGAGACGGCACGCATGAGACGAGGCCTGGCCGCTGGCTGCCCCGCCCTGGGGTGCCACCGCCGCTCCATATTTGATGGAGTCAATGTCACGACAAACTGATTTGCATTTAGAACAAAGATGACACGAGCCCTAGGCACACGGAGCCTCCCCTCCCTCCCTCGCTTCCTCCCTCCGTCCGCATGGCTTGTGAAAAGTTTCCTGACATTTCTTGCATTATTAAGCCAGGGGCTTCATTACCATGTGTGTGATCTGGAAGTCTCCCAGGCCTCTAATTCCTCACCTTGAATTGCTAATGTCTTGTTTATAACTATCATAGCAAATCGGAGGCAACAATTACATGCAAATCAGTTCCCGTCGCATTGTGCCACAGTGAACAAAAGCAGTGAGGAGTCCAGTCTTTCCACAGCTGCTTCACATGTACACACAGAGTGAACACCGCTTGCTTTTATATGTTATATGATCATCACATACATTCTGCAGATAAAAATACGGCAGGTCTCAATCTTGTATCAGTCAAGGGCCGATGGCATGGCTTCGAATGAACATGCAGTTTCCCTCTCCTCTGCTATAGACACAGAGAAGTGGTTTATGGGTAATGATAGCTTACAGAGGCTAGCAGAGGCCTTCATATGCAGCTCCTTGAGAATTGCTCTTAACCTTTGATTTCTATCTACATGAAAATATCATTGGACCTTAACGTTGTGTGGGCTGATAGAAATGGTCCAAAAATACATGAAACAAATCTTAAAGATTTTCATGATCACATCCAATATCCAAAATCTTTCCTTTCTCTTTCTACTACAAAACCAGAATTTTTCCTAAGGGTAAAAACAACTTGCTCTCAGATCATTTCTAGTGATGAGAATAGCCATTTGATAATGTTTTCCAAGTATTTCATATGCTAGAGATCACTCAGATGAAGAACTCCAGCATTTTGCCATGATGTTTTTGGTATAATGGGAGAAACAGGAAATGGCCAAGCTCCTTTGAAACTGATTTTGTTGCAGTTTTTAGATTTCTCTGTCATTTTCTACCATTGTGGTTCAGAAACATGACACTAGCTCCATGTGCTCTATTATATGTTACATTAGAAGTCTTATCAAACTGTCTGCTCACAGTGGCGCACACATTTGCAGTTACGCAGAAGTATAATTCGGCCCTGAGTACCTCAGTGGAAGGCCGGGTACTGAGCGTGCTCAGTAGTGACACAGCCGTCTGCCACAGAGACTGTGGGCGGACTTGAGGTAGCAGGGAATCATGGGTGATTTACTAAGTGTAAATGAGGCGATGGAATCTGGAAGCAGCTGTTTTTTTACAGCCTGTTTGACATACTAGCGCAGAGCCGAAGTGGACAGCGCACAGCTATTTCCCACATGCAACATCTGCTTTACATTCTCCTCCTCCAACTGGCCAAATCCCTGACTGGACACGTTCTTTTCGGGAGGATAAAATACACTTCTGCAGCCTGGACAATGCGCCAGCCTCCTTAACCACACACGCAAACACCCAGTCTCAGCCTATGCTGACAAGTGTGTTTTGCCACCACAAGCCACCACAAGACTTGCACTTTGACTAATATGTTTTTGTGACCTCATTTTGTAAAAGCAGACATTTATATTTAGAGCATTGTATGTTTTTAGACCATAATGTAATAATGCAGTCCTTTACAGTTCATTACAGCACACTGGTAAAGATACGGGTGCCCCAAGAGATGCCACAGAAGAACTATGTTTGGTTCCTCCATAAGAACAATATATGGATGAGAACCAATAGTTTGGTTTTTTAGTGTGAAGTCTGAAGTTCCTTTCCAAGAACCTGTAGAGGTCCTTCCCACACATGTCAAAAGGGTAACCAACCACTGAAAGGTTGTCTCAATGCTGTTTGTGAGACATTTTTAAGAATCACCACACATAATAGAGAACGTTGTACGTTAAGAAGCTCTACTGAGTACGTTTAAAAAGATTTTTCTCACATATCATTTATCAAAAATATTTTCCAAACCTTTGTTATTTTTAGTGTGGAATGTATTGAGCTTTCTTTGAAATCTCCCATTCACAAAGTACAAGGGCCTCTGCTCTTGTAGCTCTAGGTTTCACACAGTCCTGATGTCTTTTCCTATTTTCACACCCATGAACCTTTATTTTCTTCTCTGACAGAGAAAGTGTGTGACCATGAGAACTGACGTTTATATGAGTGTCTGTGTTAAAGCCTTCCTACTGACTGACAAATACTGTTTCAGTCTCCTTCTCTCTCCCTCTCTCTCTCTCTCTCGCTCTCTCTCTCTCGCTCTCTCTCTCTCTCGCTCTCTCTCTCGCTCTCTCTCTCTCTCGCTCTCTCTCTCTCTGCCGGTGCCTCTGGTTTGTCTCCTCACGTGAGATTAAAAGAGGCATGGATTAAGCAGGTTGGAGGGGGGTAAAAAGTAGAAGGTTGAGGGGTGGCGGGCGATGGAGAAGGGGACATTATTTTATTTTTTTGTGAATTTAAACGAACACTGAGCAGCTTAGTGAAATCAGAATGAATTAAATTCATTACCCCTCGCCTGGTGACAGGAAAGTGTCAGGGCTGAGAGAAGAATTAGGCAATTCTGTCCAATAAGGGCATGTCACTCCAAAACCAGCCTAGGGAGATATATGTGTGTGATGTGTGTGTGTGTTTGTGTGTTATGTACAAATGTGTGAGCGCATGAGAGAGAAAGAGAGGTTATAAGGGAAGGGAAAGATTCAGACAGTTAATGTTTGAAGATCACGTCAGAAAGCCATGGCCCAGTGGGTCACAGAGAAGAGAAGATTTCAGGCCTTCATCCCCTCCACAGCTGTGCGAAGGTAAGCGTCTAACTGTCATCACCAGCCTGCTGGATTTATTCCAACCACTGAACATCAGTGAAGTGAGCTTTCAAATAAGGTTTAAAATTATCATAAGTATGTGCGTGCATGCTTGCATGTGCGTGTGTGTGTGTGCGTGTGTGTGTGTGTGTGTGTGTGTGTGCGTGTGTGTGTGCGTGTGTAAGCGTGTGTAAAAGGTGGAAGCTTTCAGCCAGAGTTTATGGATGAGGGCCACTGGTTCATATAGAAGGCCTATGTCAGCAGCTCTGCGTTAAAAAGGCCTGTGTCATGTTAACAAATTAAAAGGATTAGAAGTGAAAGTGCCAGACGTGGCTTAGCTGTGGCGCTAGGCTGGGCCTGGTCAGCACTGGGGGGCTGGGGGTAGGGGAATAGGCAGGAAGGAGGGTAATCCAAGCCCCCTCCAAAAAAACGCACTAATCCGGCTATACAGAGTGCAGAGCCCAGAGAAATGCTGCTTCACCTGCAGGCCTCTACATGCCTCATGCATACAAGCATACAAGGTAACAAAGAAAAAGCTCCGGCTAAAGTCAAAAAAGTTGTTGATGATGCCAATTATGAAAAAAAAAAGTGAAACTGAAATTAACATAGAGGTGAAAGTAATGTCATGAAAGTGATGCACTAAAATGACATCACTTATAAATGAAAAACTTTACCTTTAGCAATTGAACCGAAGTACACATATAAATGTAATAAATCCATGGCAACTCTTCCCAGTTTCAGCCCACTGCTCAAACCCCAAATCAGCATAAGGTGAGATTCATTACACTCACTGGCTGAAGCAGGGACGTTTTTAGCTGGAACGAAAAACCACCCACGACTGGTCAGGGTCTCTCAGCAAACACGGACTGCCTCATCATCTTTGCAAACACTGTCATCTGTTAAAAGCCGAATGTCTAATTGGGTGGTGGGGTTTGCTTGTTTTGCTGCCATATGATGTCATGTTGCTGTCTAAATAAGAAGGCTCCATAAACTGGTGTTTGCGTGCCACCGTTGGTGAATCCACCGTGAACGTGCCATAAGCCTGATTTGAGCAGCATGGCAAACGAACAGATTTTTGGACCGCCTCTCCAGTCCACCACTATCAGCCCTCCTCCCGTCCAAACCACCCCCCACCCCCACTACTCATCCTTTAGTGAGAGAGTCCAAAGCGGAATGGGCCAAGTGGGTGCATCCCCAACATCACACACGCCTGGAGCCTCCTCCCTTTCTGGCTCTCCGCTCCTTCTCTGATGTAACAGCATTGCGCTCTGTTAGCCAAACAGAACTGGCAACATGGGGCCTTACAGTATAACCTGTAGCATCAAGTGATATAAAGAAGCTTATTTTCTAAATAATATGGAATTTCTCTTTTAAAGTCCTATCCAGACTCTGAAATTGACACTTGCTGAGCTGCCAAGACGTTGCTGACAGTGGGAATTTGTCTGAGCAATGTCGGAATCATCTGACCCCCGATATCAGTTGGTTTCCTCTCTCCGAACTCACAGCCTGGCTGATTGCTTTATGGACTCCTCCATGTGTTGATGAGGCAATGCGAGAATGGCTCCCACCGAAGAGTAAAAATGATTCTTGGTCGAGGCTGGGCAACCTTATTTACCCAGCAGTCAGTTGCAAAAGTAACAGACACCAAAGAGGAGAAAATATGAGAGAGAGGGGGGGGGAGAGAGAGAGAGAGAGAGAGAGAGAGAGACAGACAGATAGGGGATAAGAGAGAAAAATAGAGAAAACCGAAAGTATTAGTGTCTATAAGAGAGAGAGAGATAGAGAGAGATAGGAGTGTACTGAGAGAGCGTCCAGTTATGTCAGCATCCTATAAATATGCAGACTTCTCATTCAGCCTCCTGGTGGTATTATTACCTTTGAAGCACTCTTCATTACTATCAAACGGAGAGCAGAGCAGTGGGCAGGAGGGCTGGGGGAAAACAGCCCCAGTCAGAGCAGAACAAGAGCAGGATACACCACCAGCCTTGATGTGTGTGTCAGCATATTGGCATTTGTGCCTCTGAACTGATCCTGAGGACAGCTTACAACAAGGGAGGAGAAGGTGGGGAATAATGTGTGTGTGTGTGTGTGTGTGCGTGTGTGTGTGTGTGCGCATGTTTTTAGATCATAGCCTTGCAGTCCTACACTCTCGAAATGAACGGTTCCTAAATTGTTGGTTCTTCAAACATCCACCCACTAAAACGTTCTCAAGGTAACCAAAAATGGTTCTTCAATGTTTTAGAGTAACCCCACCTCACATGTTTTTCTGTATTCTCTCTTTTAACACATTTTTTAAAACTAATTCATCAGTACCTTCACCTGAAAATGCTTTCTGAAACTGTTGCTAGGTTTGCCAAGCTTTAAAAGACATAAATCTACCTGATTAACTGCCCAAATGTGTTTCCTTAAACTATTTTTTTAGAACATTTACAACGTTTGTTTAGAGTAGTCATATAAAAGTAATTACAGTAGAACACATTGGTGGAGAGAAAATAAGTGTTTGGGCGGAAATAAACCATAAAATGCGAAGGACATGGTTACTCCAGGACCAGGACAGGGAACCACTGGGTTATGGCCCTGCATTTTGGCCCAGGTTTGTGTTTATACTGCTGTGGCAGAGCGAGGCTGTGGCCTGGATGAACAGATCCAGACCAGAGACAGGGGGAGAACAGGGGCAACACCATCCCGAGCAGCCCTTATAAGGCTCTGATTACACACAAGCTGCAATTGATGGACTGCACAAAGACAAGGGACAGCTAAGGCTCCTGGACACACAAACACACACACACACACACACACACTCTCCACATAAAATTGCACACATACACCCACACAACTAGTACATGAGGTGCTTCCTATCATCAAGCACTCACAAGTGTGAAAGGCTCCCTTTAACAAGCACCTGTAAAATCTAATCAGCCGTACCAAATGCTCCCCATAACGGTGCCAGCCATTGTGCCCCAGCCCATTCGCTTCTTCAGCCTGGCCTGGAACAGCCGGAAATATAACACTAATTACACAATCACTCGATTTCCTTCGCATTCTCGTGCACTCTGGGGCCATATTTTGGAGTAAAACAATCTAAAGGCTTTTAATGGATAGTGTGAAAAATAAATAAATGAATAAATGCAATAAAATTTAATGAGGCAAGAGTAGCACAGAGGTTTGTGTTCTGACACAAAATATGGACATTTGTGTTCAGTATCACATTTCCGGGACTAAATGTATGGCCTACCTGGCAGAATCCACTTGGCCTGGTCACCATTCTGTTAGACAGGGTAATAAAGATCAAGTCTTTATAATACAAAACAAGATCGCTCCTTAATGGGGTGTTTTTGCCTTAGATAACCGCAACAGCATTGATGTCAATGATGGCACTGACGATCAAGATCTTACTATGAAGTCAAAAACTGCACTGGGTTTTACTCTTCCATGCAACCTTCACAGCATTACTGTTTTCTCTCCAATGATCAAAATAAATGATTCTAAAACAATAAATGAGATCACAAGAGCATGACAATCTCCTTCTGTTTAATTCCCAGGCGGAAAAAAAACTTGAAGAAAGGGAAGCTTGAAAGAAAAAAAAAGCGCAGCAGAAAGCAGCACTGGAAAAAGCATGTCAGACGCTGTAAACGGAGGAGAGGGTGGTAGTAGTGGGGGGTATGGCATTCACACAGTACGCCTGTCTCCAGTTTAACTGAAAGCAGGCCCTCTCCCATAACCAGTCCAATCTGTTTTCATTTGCAAGAAACAGAGCTGTTCCACCGCCAGCCCTCCACTAGCCCTCCTAGTCAACTGAGGAAAGACTTCAGAACTCTCCAGCGCCACTGCTTTGTCTGCTACACGGATTCCATAGCAACACCTTCACATGTGGTGGTGTTGGTTGTAGAGGTTCAATAGATTAAGATGTCTAAAGGTCACCTGAGTGACCCACAGTGCTTTAGTAAATGTTAGTAAATGTAATTAAAGTGTTGAGCCTGAGACATTAATGGGCCTAATGAGTATCTCTAGAACAACTGGACAGGAACATGTCAGGATGATACTTGCTCTGCTGCTTCAAACTGTGCATCTTTTTTTCCTGTTTTGTGAAGTGCTAGTAAATGAAAAGGTAAACCCGCTAAAAGGTCTAAACCAAGCTTGCATGCCAAAAGAGTGAGAGAGAGAGAGAGAGGAATAGAGAGAAAGAGAGAGAGAGATAATGCAAAAGAACTGGAAAAACTTCACTGCCGACAAAGAGCAAGCAGCGTTTCCTGGCATTGCCTCACTGGAGAACGGACTTTAGAAAATTGCATAAGCAAAGCTATTCATTTCATTTGAGTGGATTTACATCAGTGGCTGGGTGCAGAGTAGTGGCAGCGGGAGTTTAAAAGGGCTTCTTTCTCTCTCCGTCTCTCTTTCTCTGTCTGTCTGTCTGTCTCCCTCTCTCTCTCCCTCTCTCTCTCCTCTCTCTCTCTCTGATTGCCCTGCCGCTAAGCTAAGGCAGTCCATAGAGCCTTGGCAGAGGACACCAGGCGGCGGAGAATTACAAAGACAAAACACAGCAGAAAATGACAGACAAAGGACATTGTTTAAAATGAAAGGACAATGATTCATTCCTATTTTAACCCGCATCAACCGGAAATTAAACAGGGCGACGTCGAGCGCGCCTGTTTTAAGGGTTCACTTGCGTCTGTTATCCCTGAGGCGAGTTATTGATCTCTCGCTGATCCTGGTGCAAGCTTCAGCTGAGCTCCTCCATGGTTTTCACACAGAAGGAGAGGCAGAGAGAGTCCTGGGAGCAGAGGGAAGAAGGGACGGAGGGATGGAGGGAAGGAGGGAGGGAGGGATGAGGGTCTGTGTGAGTGAATTAATTACACGTGCATTTTTGGATGGAGTATACCATAATGAGCCCCAGCTGGGCCAGGCATCCAACTCCCCTTTAAATGTAACTATAAAAGCTGGGCATTCACTATCCCCTCCACAAAGAGAAGTGGGCACTATAAAAGGTCCCTGTGATGTGTGGTGCAGAAACATGGGCACAGGAGACAAGCCAGCCAAGAGGGCAAAGGAAACTTTTTCTCACGCTGGCAGAGGCTGTATTGTACTGGACGGCAATGACTTGTTGGGGTCAGCTGACTGGTCAACTGCTTTTAAAGTGAAGGCCCTTTGAGCAGTAGGATTGCACCAGACAACCTGTAAGCATTCCTAATTTGTTTCTCAGCCAAAAACTGCTGGAGAGATGTTTGCGACACAGTCTTCAAAAAGGGCTCTTCCGGGGTTCTCTAAAAGTTATGTAGTATATAGAACCATAACAAGCTATTTTTAACCTTTCAATATTATTTTTTTTTTCAGAGAGAGAGAATTATGTTGACTTTGTTATGTCATGCATATGTATCTATTATAATACTTAGGAACTTCGGAATTGTGGTCAGTATGCATAGTATGCATAGCATAATTTCAGTATTTCAGGTTAAAAAGGAGATATTTTGATACCAGCCAACAAAAATACATTATGCTGCTCCACTAAGTTTGTACAGCAACATGGTCTGTCTGCATTATCATATTGTTGAGGAAAAGATAGACAGCTGTAGAAAGTGATATTCCACTCAACCACTGCACTGTTGGTTTTACTGACAGGCACCACATTCATTTCCCACCTCTGAATCTAACACGGTTGATTGGTATCAACCACCGACACAGACCTGCACCCTTTTCCCTCTGTTTCAGTGCTACTGATTAGCTTTAATGACGCTCATTTGGCCCTGTGTTTCTTATCTGATTTCTGGGCTGTGAGTGGTGAGAAGGGATGCCGCGTCCAGCCTGCCTCTCAGCCTCTGAGAACAGCAGTCTGGCAGGATTAGAAAGAGAGAGAGAGTGAGAGGAAGAGAGCTCTGAAGCCACCAATTAGACTGGGACGGTGCACTGGCCTCCATTTAATTTAATTTCTCATGCTACCTCTCACTTTCGAATTAGGCAGATGGCCAAAATTCCGCCAGCAGCAAAAGCCTGAATGCCATCCTTTTCAACAACAAGGGGTTCACAGACTGTGGATGAAGTGAAACCCCCAGCAGTCTCCTCCAAATTCAAAATGGAGAGAAAACCTCATCAAGCCGGGCCACATTAAAAAGCTGTCCACTCTTAAAAACAAAGGTGCCAAAAAGGGCTCTTCAAAAGATTTATTTGAAAAACATGAAAATTTGCTTTCAAGTGCAGAACCTTTTGTAAAGTTTAAGGAACATGTTCGAAATGGTCTATCTCAAATAGAGGCCTCCTTAAAACCCCACATCCCAGAATGATTTAAGAACATTTATTCAAAAGAGTGTAGGTGGCAGAGAAACATACAACAAGAGAAGAAGCTGGATTAAGAGCATGGGTGGCCTAATCTCACACTAGCCACCCTAATGTCCTAACTGGAATGAAAGCGCTCATCTAATTAAAGGTTGGAGAGGGTAAACCGAACAAAAATGATCCAACCTGCAATTTTCTTTAGAACATGCCTTTCATCTCCTGTTTCGCCTTCAACCAATGCCAGCTACATTAACACCTTTCCATACAGACAACAGGGGTGCCATCTTAAAATAACAACAACTTGCTCCTACTCCCTGCTCAGGAACTGTTAGCAATTTTTTTTTCTGGATTAGACCACAGGTTTCTCCTCTGGAAGTAAGTCCTGTTTCTTGTTTTTGATTAGACACACTCCCTTTTGCCTGAGATTCGGCATTGTTAACAGTTAAAAGGTCCTCAATCAAACAAATTATTTTGCCAGTGGGCTTTTCGGTCCTCCAACAGGTTGCAGCAAGGGCTGTTTCTGTCGTTGAAATAAAATGATCAAACACACACAGCTTTCACTTACCGATTTCTTATGTAATAGCTAAAACGTAATCATAAGAAATCTGATGGATTTTTAGGCAGCAAGCGCTCCTTAAGTCATGCTTTTCTATGAGGCCTTGTTGCTTAGATCAATAGGACCAGTGCACTACAGTGATTACACTTGTTCGAGATGAATAATTTGATGTGTTTGCCGGGTGCCGTGTGTTTTGACAAAGTGCCGTTTTGAGTAAACGCTCTAGCCTAAACCCATGATGAGAGGCTCGATCTTCTTCTTAATGAAAGCAGGCGCGCACTCGCGATTTACTCCAACCAGACCAATCCACGCACACAGTAAACAGAAAAATAACACCACACTCACTGGCATATTGTCCCATGATGGGAAGAACATTAAACACTGCATGTGGAAAGTCAAAAACCGGGGCCTGGAAGAATGGTGAGCTGGGGAATGGGAATTGACAATGATCTCAAACTATAACAGAAAGCAGACTAGAATAACACAGCGAGAAAAACTGGATGAACCCTTTATGTTGCAGGTTTGTTACCAGTTATTAATCTTTAGACTCTTTTGGTAATGACCATCAATTATGCATTAGCTATTGTAACACTAATACGTATGATACGCAGTCATGAGAGTGAGGAATTAACATGGACCCTTAAGGCACGGACTCATTACAACACCTCTTTAAGTATACCCCTTTATCCCTAAGGGTCCATATGCAGGCCTACATTCTGATTCACCTACATAACTACAAAGCTTCCACTTTGGTTACACAGTAATTACAGAATAATTCACAGTAGTTACTGAATAATAAGTCTTAATAACAATAGTTTAAGGAGTTCAACCAAAGGATGATTGAACAGTGCCAGCTAGTGATCCCTCTCAACAGCCTATGCTTTGATAGAGCGCTTTCACCAAACTCCACAGACGTGAACAATTACTACAAGAGTAGCGTGATTACAGGGCTGCTATACGCACACAGGCCTGGCATTCTCTTGCTTTACACACTGACAAGGTTTTAACCTTTAGAAGTCAAAAGTTATCACTGTACTATTCCTATGTAATTGCGTATTTAATTACATGATGAATCAGGATATTACATTTGCGTTCGATTTACCTTGTGTATCAACATGATCCGATTGTCTTAAGTCGATGCCAAGAAATAACAACACCGCAATATTTTTTCATTTGAATAATACATTCAAATGATGCAATCTAATTATAGAAACAAAAATGGTATGCGTTGAAAGTTTAGAATTTGTCTGCTTTCTTCAATGAGCTGCCAGTAAGAAATGACTCCCATAGAGTTACACCATGCCTTTGTTAATGCTTGAAAGAATGGTGTCTTCTCAGGGTAAGAAGGAAGGAGAAAAAGAAAGAGTACAAGTGAGAGAGAGAGACAGACGGTGACCACAAAGGACAAATATCAATATTGTAGCCTGTGTCACGGCTTTAATTCTTTGGAGTTGTGACTGGGTCTGGGTAGAACGTCTGGGGCTTGTGCAGAACCCGTTAGCATGTGAAATTGGGCAGCCTTAAACCCCCCTAAACAAGAGGATCAACACACATTCGTCAGGCTGCATCGCCCTCCAGCACACACCAGCGCACGCACAATCTTCTACACACTTCCCACCTCCATCGCTAACAAACAAACCCTCTGTCGCTTGTAATTGGGCTTTAATTCCACAGCTAACCGTGTCCCCCTGCCACCTCCCTATAGCGCCATCACAAACTTTGCATTGGCCTTTAATCCTCCTGGGCTAACAGAGTGAAAAATTAGCTCGGGCTAAGTGGTGATTTCTCCTGCTAAATAGTGACGCCCCCTTTTCCTTTGCAGGAACACTCCAGGCTTGAGAGGCTCCATTAGATAGTTAGGCTTAAAAGTAGGCTGAGATGGACTAATTCCTTCAGCCGCACCGTGTCAAAAAGCTCAAAAAAGCCCAGGCGACCCAAGAGAGCATGTGAGCGGCGGCGAGGAACCTGCGCTAACCTGGTAATCCCATCCTGTCCACTGCTTTCTACACGAGCGCCATTGTCTGTGGCTCCGATCCACTCTCACCAAAGCCGCTTTAGCGCGAGGTATAGAGGCCCCAACGTCTAGGCCTGCTTAGGGCCCTGCCGGAGGGGGCTTACAATGCGCTTTCCTTCTCCAGCCTCTCCCCCGCTTTACAAATTCAAATCTTTCATGCTCGCTAGACTAGCACGCAAAAACAAACAGTGTCAGGCCAACGGAGCTACTGTAACGACATGCAAAAGCCAAACAGCGAAGGTGCTCCCCGCTCTGAATAGAAGGCCTGCCTTCAAACCAGCTGAAGGAAAAAGGCGAGCTTTTGGCAGGGCCGCAGAAAAGAAAAGAAAATCTTTAAGAAAAAATGACTGTGTCATTTCTGGAGAAGTGGTTTCAATTCTTGAACCTTAAGAGGATTTAAGAGCGGCGAGTTACCTTGGATAATTCTGCAAAAGCACAGTGGCATAGACTGCGAGTGTCTGTTTCCCAGTACATCTCCACTGACAATAAAAATGAAGAGGGGGGAAAAAACACGATCAGTGCGAGGGCAAAAGCCACAGGCGGGTGCGGAGCATTTCGCCAGCGTTCACGATCCAAATCGGCGACAAGTTTATTCCCCGCCTGCGGTAGAGGGAGACTGAGACGCCGTCAGGCCACTACCACAGAGTGGCATAGGGAGCGTTTGATGTCTTCATGTGGCATGTGTTAAACTCTCACTGCTCCAGAAAATGAGCTTAGCAACTTTACAGTAAAGAGATATTTTGTACTTTGAACATTACACTAGCATGTAATAAATCTCATTGCATGTTCAATGCAGTTTTATTACAAAATAAGTCTTTTATATATTTTCTTAGTAAATCTTCCATGTTATTTCATTTACCAAGTCATTTTCTAATGTAGATTTTTTATTTAAATGTCATGTTTTTAGCTTGTTTGCATATTTGTTTGTTTTTACCCCATTTGAAAATGCCACCACACTCTTATATTTCATGTACTATTTATTCTGAATGGACCAATAGAAATGCTCGAAAATGACACATGAATGCACAGTAAAGTTATGGACATTTATTTATATTCTGATCAAATTTGTGGAGATTTGTGGTGTGGAGATTTCTCTATAATGGCAGTGTATAAGTTTATACATTGTCATTTGCCCGAAAATCCATAATATACTACTTATTTTTGTTGTTGTTTTTTTTTTTCTACATTCAAACATCACAATGTCCTTTATGTTGTGTGAGAATGACAAATAGACCCATAGCAAAATGACCAAAAAGTCTTGCCACATTCAAATCGTTACATTAACTTCCATTAGAAATGTTACATCTCTTTGCCTTCCTTCATTCTCAAACACAGGTGTGTACTTATATTCTCACACACGCATGCACACACAACAAAGCCCGATCACTAGACATAATATTACTGTAGTCCTTCACAAAAGACTAAAACTAGTTGGATTAAATAATTTCATTGTATCCATAGACTTGGCAACAGTTCTGTCGACCACATACTATTTGCTGTCATCTCCTCTTGACAAATTAAAAATTGAACAAGGCCAAGTGTCCTGTGTTAATCCAAAGGACACCGCTGAGATCTGTTCCCTAAGAGTCCAACGAAAACAGTAGACACACGCGCTCGGCCTTCTTTCGTCTCCTTTGAAGGATGTGAAGTGAATTGGCTTATAGATTAGACATGATTAGATCATCTTTAAAAGTTTAAAGGTGCGGTGCGTTTTTCTCCGAAATTATCACAACACTGATGACACACATGTCGGCATTTAATAGCAGCCAGGCTGAAGCCATGCCAAAAGCTGTCATGCGCTTACACTCCAACACTCATGTGTTAAGCGTCTGTGTGCTCGAAACGATCTCTTTGTTTTGGAAGCGGCCCCAGAATCTTCATGCTGGTTAAAGTTCTGTGTTTAATTCTGTCGTTATACTGAAATGACCAGGAGACCGCTGGCTAATGAAAAAAAAAAAAGAAAGGGACACACGCACACGCACACACACATACGCGCACACACACGCACACATGCACATATGTAGACAAACACATATCACATTTGCTAGTGTGGGCACACAGTCAGGCAGACACACACTCATACACATACAGAGTAGTGTGTGATGCCTTTGCCAAACCACAAGTGAGGGGCCAAAATTCCATAGGCAAACACTTGGACTCAGCAGGGTCTTTACAAAGGGGGAAAATATCAGTGGAAAAGGCAGCATAAGTTAAAGGTGTACAAATTGACCCACAAGAACTCCGAATTAATGCAATCCCCTTAAGACTCCTGATTTATGTGCTTAAAATCCAAGTGTGTGTTAAAAGGTACATACTCTGAAGCTCTTAGGGTTCTGCAAAGGGCAAGAAGACAAACAACAAGATAATGAATAAAGAATGAAAAGAAAAAGAACAGGATCTAGAAGGAAACAAAGAAGAAGAAGAACTTGATCAACACTGTCATCTTCAACAACAACAAAATGAAAAAACAAAAAAAGGACTAGGAAAGTGAAAAATGAACTAAGAGAAGAAGAAGAAAAAGAAGAAGAAATAAACAAAAATATTTGGAAAGAAGAAAAAGAAAACAAAGATGAAGAAAATGAACAATAGATAAAATGAAGCAAAAGAAGAATCGAATGAATGATACGAAAAACGAACAATCGATGAAAAAAAATGTTTTGTGGACCCTGTGCTGGTCTGAATGCTTATGGTAAACAATGGATTTGTCTGCCATTGAGAGGGTATTTAATCTTTATGCTCCACAGTGTTTCGTTATAGATAATTTTGCTCTGATATCTCTACTTTATGTGGCACCATTTACAGAAGTGATCTGAGGAAATGGTAAGAAAGCAATGCAGCAGAAAAGACTCGCACAAACACACAAAACGTGCCATCTTCTCTTTCTCTAGCTCCATCCAGCACTATCTCTCCCTCCCTTCCTCTCCCTCTCCTTATGACCCCCTCCTCAACACGCTAACACATACACACACACACACACACACACTCACACACCCCCACCTCAACAACCGCCACCGCCACCAATCACAGCCCTGACGCCAGGACATCAATTCTCGCAAGTCTCAGAAAATTACCATGCATGAATGCAAAAAAGCCTGATCAGGAGTAATTAACACGGCTTCATATGCAAATTTTATTAATGCAGAACTACAAAGTCATTATGCAAATGCAACTTTCGTCAAGCCTCTTGACAAATATTCAGAGCTCCAGCCAGAGAACAGGTTTTTCTCTCTCTCCCTCTCTCCCTCTCTCTCTCTCTCTCTCTCTGTCTTCCACGCTCTACCACAGCACAGAGAATGTATAACAAGAATGTTAAGTTATTTTAAACTTGGGATATTTCCCCCCGTTTTTCTTATGGAACTTTAAATCTGAGCGGTAAGGCGATGATGGCCAGGCATCAGCAATTAAAAAGCTGGCTCTTGGTAATGACTGTTTGGCTTTGGAGCGAGGTAATGAACCTGTAATTCTGGGGAAAGTGCGGGGGGTGGAGGGGGGGTTGAAGATATGAATATGCATGAGGCTCCCTGCCTTTGATGATTAAAGAAAATTTTAATATTTAAATGAGTGCATGCAAAGTGATTAACTGAAAAAAGCAACGAGGCAAAAATCTGAAAAGGATTTGAAGATGCTAAGAAGTACATAGATGCAGCTTTCGCTTTTTACGGTCTATTAATGGCTAAAACTGTTTTGCTCTCCCTCTCTCTCTCTCTCTCTCTCTCCCTCTCTCTGTCTCTGTCTTTCTCCCTCTCTCTTTCTTTTCTTGCTCTTCCTTCCTTATGCTGCTGGACACAGCCCAAGAGCGAGGCTTTGGAAAGCATTTGAAGCTTGGAGTAAAGGTAGCACTTTGCTGAATTTCAGAGTAGTTGTGGATTAAGCACACAGGAGGGAGAAATTAAAGTATGTTTCACCAAAGGGAACTTGTGTAGCGATGTGTAAGGCCATTTAATCTCCGCAGGAAGATGTCTTAGCACAGACAGAAGAGCCAAGGCAGTGCAATCAAATGCAGATTAGCAGACATGTCACTTAAAACAGCCACTCTACCATGTTTACATGTTTTTGTAGGCTTAAACGCAGCACCGGGCAAAAAATATGAGCTGCCGATTCACCAGTAGATTGAAAACAGAGTCAAATCTGTGATAATCTACATCCCACTGCAATCCTTTCATTCTTGGTGTTAAATGACAGAAACTTTACATATGGGTTTTACAACCTAACTGCATCTTCACTACTTATGACTTTTCAGCTGAAACACATGTGACGATATAATAATAAATTATAGACATATAAACATGATAACATAAAGAGTTCCTCAGAAGAGAGAATGCTAATAGCTAGCAATGCAGAGATGAGAAAAACAAGAAAGAGAGAGCGAGAGAGGAAAGACGAAAGAAAAAGAAAGGGAGACAGAAGAGGGGAGGGAGGAAGAGATGGAGAAAGAGAGAGAGAGAGAGAAGGAAAGAGAGGAAAGCGAGGGAGAGAGAGAGAAAGAGAGAAGAACAACGGATAACTAGACAAAAGTGGGCAATTACCACTTCAAAAGCGGCTGCTTGGTCGAGGCTCTCCTGGCTTTATTGAAACAACAAAAAAAAAAAAAAAAAAAAAAGAAGACCAGCAGGAATAATGGCTCTAAAAGAGCACATTAAATCAAACGCACATTCACCTCAACACGTAATCTCCTCGCATCGATTCTGGCGTGGCCCCAGCACCAGGCCATCCCCCCACCAGCCTTTTGTGAATTTTAATTGGAAAAAGGCATGTGTGTCATATTATGGAAACATGTTTTCAATATCGCCGTGCCCATGCCCACGCTGCATCATTATTTATTGAAGAGCGCCCTGAGTGAACGTGTTGCATCTGCAGACACAACCATCCACTCTCAACTGAGATGTCCTCAGTACCAAGAGGGGCTTCATGTCTCTGTGCTTGTGTTTGTGAACTCGAGAGTCCAGAGTCAGTGAGTCTGTGTGTGTGCATAATGTGTACATCTGGGTGAAGGTATGTTTGTTTGTACTTGTTCTTGTCAGGGAGATCTATCTGCATTTTTGCCCTTTTTTTTATTTCAATTGTGCCAATGAGCGGATCAATAAAAATGTCCAAAATGACACTGTAAAGTATATTGTTAAATTTACATACACTGCAAATTAAGCTAATTTTTGGAAGTATTTAATACTGGAGAGGAAAAAAAAAGATTGAAATAAAAATAAATATATAAACAAATATATATAAAATAAATACGAAACACATTCATATGCTATACAGACCACATACCCAGTAACACATGTTGCCCATAGTGGATATTTATGGGAGCAGCACTCACCTCCAAAACAATAGCAGTCAGCCTGAACCATCACAAGAAACACTGATCAAAACAAATCTCTCTGGACAGAAGTTCAAACACAGAGAGCAAAACACGGCTTGGAATCAGAAAGACCAACTGTACCAATCAGTGTCAGTTGCAATATTTGTGGAGTTGACTTTTGTTCGTAGAGTTTTTAGGAAACTACACCAGTTACCAGTTACCAGCTTTATAAAATAAAGAAAAAAAACTCTGTAAGATGCAGGGAAGTAGTAGACTTGGATCATATGTATTTGTCCATTCATCATAATATATTCACACAACGTAAAGAGCAAGTGGCATTTTCAAATATTTAGAGAAATTGCTTTGAATTGCAACAATATAGTAGTCACTGAATAAAATGTCTTAAGATTAAAAGGTGAAAAATAAGCCTTCAGTTTGAGGAGTAATAAAGAGTGAAAAAAAAAAAGCTGAAGGGCAGCATTCTGAGTTGACATACAGTAATTCAGTCCACTTATTAGCTCCGCTGGGTTTATTAAAGCTAACTAATACTATTAAGGGCCACTCTGTGGTGATGACTCTGCCCCAGCCTGAGCATGCTAGAGAGGCTGGGAGTTGGGAGCGAAGCTGCTGGGGGAGAGCGGAGCATGTTTGAGGTAAATATCTTTATAAATATAGCATGTCTCATGAAATATTCACCACAGCGATCTGGTGAGCCAAGGGTCAGAAATAACTCCCCCTGTCACTGCACTTGTTAGACTTGTAAAGCTCTGTGAGCCAGCCAAGCTGGGGCAGGCACTAGGGGAGACAGAAAGAGAGAGAGAGAGAGAGAGCGAGAGTGGGGGGGAGGGGGGAAGAGAGAGAGAGAGAGAGAGAGAGAGAGAAACATTGCAAAACTGACAGGAACAAGGCCCCATCTCACCAAACTACAGCATCGTCGATGTCACCACGTGGCCCGCTGCTGTTCCTATGGTGATAGTGTGAGTGTGAGTGCGTGCGTTGCGTGTGTGTGTGTGTGTGTGTGTGTGTGTGTGTGTGTAAGGAAGAGTAAAACACTGGAAGAGTATTGCTTTAAGGTTAAAGCTTTTTTGTTTGGCCGATGATTTTATTTCCACTGTTTTAAATCAGAGGACACATTCTTCTTTCTACTACCATCTACCTGTCTAGCAAATCAGTTAGCATCAATTTAGTTGCAGCCCAGAAGCTAACAGCTCATCACATTCTACTGTTTCACCTAAAACAAACGATGGCTTTTACCCAAGTTCTCAAGTGCATGGATGTTTTTTCATCAACTTAGCTCAAAGGACTTCATATAAACAGTGTGTCTGCGCAGCCTTAATCAATCCAACCTATTCTTGGCAAAATCTGTGTTGCTTATTTAAGTTTTCACATTGTCTCTGAAAGCCTGCAAAGGCAAGGGTTTCATCGCAACCGACAGCACAAAACTCAACCTTCAAATAAAGAATCTTGACTAAATGTTTAGAATCTGCACTTTCCATAGAAGTTCTTGTTCCATTGAGACTTCTGAAAGTGAATAACCTATATTTATCAGCACATATCAAACCAAAGGACACGTCCAGCCCCACGATATTACTTCAACAATGAAATAATAAATGTTGTTAAACATCCTGCACATCCAGCTGTACATGCGTTAAAGTGATGGACATACTTCTTTAGGCAACATTCAGACAAAATTTTTCCAAGTTCTCTCAAACATGTTTCTTTTCGTTGTTGTCTATGGAGTGAAGCGCATTCCAAATGAACAGCACTCTTCTAGTCACACACACACACACACACAACCAGAGCCATCCCCTTTTGTCCCCAGCAACTCCTCTAGCCTTCGGCTATGCGCAATGTCATATTTTATTTAATTAGGGCTATTAAACATAATTAAATTTAGCTGGAACTTAAGATGGCTAAGTGGCAATACAATGCGGTGCTGAGAAAGCCTGTGTCCTGCTGATATTTAGGTGAGACATATTGGATTCAACCCTCAAGTGGTTCTTCTTCACTGGTTGGCCCTTATTCTCACAGATAAGATTGACTTTTCCCACACACACTAATAAACGTACTAGGGAAATTTTCTACGAGGGGGTTGGAGTAATTGCTGTATATCTTTCCTCATTAAAGGGTATTTTTCCCCGGTTATGGGACTTCAAGCATTTTGTTTTGTTATCATTATGTGTACCCTCAGTGTAAAAAAGAAACCTGGCTCCTTTAACTCATTAGAATCTGCTCCCACATTAATTACTCGGTGTTCATTTGCTCTGGTAAAATGCATCAGCATTCAGAGTTGAAGCTTCAGTATAAAAAAAAAAAAGCTCTGAGCTGTCCTTAACACTGAATATACGCTGGTATTTTCAGAGCGCACATGAGAGATTCAGAATGCCATATACATCACTAAGCAAACATTTATGGGTCTGTCGCATTACCGAAGCTACTGATTCTGATATGATTCAGCTAGTATGCATTCCTAGTGTATTCCTCTTCATATATTTGTATGCTGAAAAAGATGGTGACTATATGTGAATTTTTAGCTTTATTGCATCATGTTCTTTATAAGGCCTATTCAAATATAAGTGATGACAATAAGGAGAAATCGTATTATCACACTACCTCGAAAGCAGGAACAGCCTCTGTCCATCAAATACAAATGCTAACAGGCCTTGAAACTGGGGTCTTTGACCATTCTATGAAGGAAGTGAGAGTGTGTGTGTGTGTGTGTGTGTGTGTGTGTGTGTGAGTGTGTGTTAGGAGGTTATGATGTGATGCAGGTTGACGTCTTTGAATGAAGCAGTGGAGTTTAATGCCTGTCAAAACACTGCTCGTGTGTCAAGGCCAGACAGAGGGAGAAAAGATCAAATACACACACACACACAGATCTGTAAGTGTACACAGGTGATAATACTATTCTGCTCAGAATTAGCTTTATGATTTCTGTGCAGTGGCTAAGACACACACACACACACATAAGCACAAGACACATAGACTCTTTCTCCTTCTTTCTCTCATTTCTCCATCGGAAGCTGACAGATGGATATATTAAAGAGAAAAAAAAATTTATGAAAAATGATCTGTGCTTCGAGAGTATGAACAGCTCTGCTATATTCTGGGTAAGGGTGGGGGGGCTGAGTGTTTTTCAGCGTGTCATTTTCTATTTCACGTGGAGAACAAATGGGTGCGGAAAGGTTTAGCATAAAAGAATACTTTAACCTGCTGGGAGGCAATTATGAATACAAGGCGGCCTGCACATGTTTAGCTGCACGCCCAAGCTGACATTCAAGCTTCTTAATCATTTTCGGAGGACATTTCATCTGCGCCTTTATTCTCTCAGCCTGCGAATTCTCTCCCTCTCCAAACCTGAACTAATGAAAGGAGTAAAATTTACTCTAACTGCAATGTGATTTAGGGATGGCAAATGTTCATCTTTCATTTCAATAAGCCATTATTCAAATGTCGAAGTTTAAATAAGATTAAAAATTATCCCCCTTCAAACTGGAGCTTATTAAGAAAGCAGTCTAAAATAGAATTTGGCTTATTATGAAAGTAATTTAAAAACTGAGGCGGATTGAATGACTTGGCATGTCTGCAAAACATAGATGTGTGATATGAGAGTTTAGAATAATATATATATAATTTCAAAATTTTTTAAGGGAAATACACAAACTGACCCATGTTGTGTATCTTTAATAATTGTAAATATTCTGTATATGTATGTATGTATGTATAACACCACAGCATTGCTGCTTACATTAACACAGCGAAAGAACCGGTGAGACATGTTTGTGGCTCTTACTAAGCAAATCTGTCTGAACTCTTGAATGATAACACTTTGGTGGTATGCAGTGGGGCACTTTGAAACGTGAGACGAACCTTTTCATCATATTTTGTCACTAACGCTGTCAGTGGCTCTCCGTGCGTGCCGTCACTCGGCTGGGCATGCGGACAGATCTGCACTGTGTGGGGTTTATACTAATTTAGCCCCTTCCAGATTATTAAGATCATTTAAATGTGCGCCACCCAAATAAATTGCCTTTGATGCCGCAGAAAACCTCAACAAACAAGGAACGTGGAGCTTTTTTCTTTTTTTTTTGGGGGGGGGGGGCGGTTCTTAAAACCCCAGCCAGTGTCATAAGCCTTTCCCCCT
>JBBPDB010000001.1:43614269-43649586 GCA_037974465.1 Brachypetersius altus | reverse complement strand
TCTCTCTCTCTCTCTCTCTCTCTCTCTCTCACACACACACACACACACACACACACACACACACACACACACACTCAGTGCACCCTAAAGACGTCCCCAAAAAGACCTCATACTATTTCAGCCTCATCTACACCATCATTTTGAACTAAAACGGGCCATGAGAGACAAAATAAAAAGCAAGCATAAATTTCAATCACCTTTTACATATACTTCATTATTAATCCTCCATCTGCCCTGTTGAGGCAAATCATAGATGAAGCGGAATCAGCTACACACACACAAACACACACACAGGACACAGACACTAGGCCTGCTATCTATAAATGTACAAAATGATATATAGGCAGATATATAAGAATATAATATTATATATATATATATATGCATATATTTAAAATTTTGTTTGTGTAGTGTAGAGTATCTATTTGTATGAGTGTAATTATGGTTAGAAATCTTTCTAGAAACAATATGTGTATCTTGCAAAATGTGTATAAAGCAAAAAAGGTATCTGTCCCAACACCATAAGTCCTCTCTCTCCCTCTCTCTCCCTCACTCTCCTTCACTCTCTCTAGCTCTACACGTGAAGTCTTTCAGGAGAACAATGAACTCTCAGGAAGAACACACTCCTGAGCCCTGATGAGTATCTGCCAGCACCTGGCCGGCAAAACTCCTGCAAGAAATAAAACACACATCATGCTGATCGCAGTTTCATTCATTTCACTGGGAAGGCCCTCAACTCTGCTTTCAACGCTTCCAAAGGTTAAAAAAAAAATCAGTGACAGTAAGCGATGTGACTTTCTTTCTTTCTCTCTTTCTCTTTCTCTCTCACTCACTCTCCTTTCTCTCCACCCCCTCTCTCTCTCTACCCCCATTCAAACCCCCCGAAAAAAACTCTTGATGTCTGTTTTGGTGACTACTGCGGTGTGTGTGTGCGTGTGTGTTCGTGTGTAAGTGTGTGTGAGAAAAAGACAGAGGCGAGTTCCTCAGTGTAATCGGAGCATTCTGATATCCAAAGGCCAAATTAGTTACAGCAGCAAATGTACTTGCTATAACGCCACCACTGATGTAGCTGATGGACCGATAGTCTTACTATAACATAAAATCTACCAGACCAGCCTGTTCTCATTAACACACACACACACGGATATTTTCATGCACGGGCACGTGGTGGTTCTATACACAGACACAACAGATATGGACTGGTCTCTGTTCTGTAAATCTGAGCAGTTGTTTTGCAAATGGCATGAGTTTATGCATAAAAAATGTCATGAAAATGTTTCATTAATTGTTGTTTGTGAACCACAGTAAACTAGCAAAATCTGGGTCAAACCAAGAATGCAAAATGTTTAAATCGACAGTTTGAATGTGAAGAATCTAGTCATGGCATGTGGTTTAAAGTCAACAGTAAAAAAAAAAGAAAAAAAAACAAAAATAAAAACAAATAAATCCAGTTCCCTAATGAAACAACACATGCACACGCTTAATGAAAATGATTAGGCTATTAGCGAAAGAATGATGTGTGGGAGAGAAGCATACACAGTCCTAACTCTGCACAACACAAAGCAGATTTGGGTGGCATTACATCACTGTTTCTGTTATGAATTAGCTGGATTAAGCTTGAAGACTATACTTAAATACTGGAAGATATTAAGAAAAAAAATGATTCGCCTTTGAAGTGCTTGTTATTTCGACCTCCCCTGGATTTCAAGTAGGGAAAAACAATGATTTCACATAAGTAGGTGGCCTGGTAAATGTATACATTCGTATACCTTTTACATTAGGCCACTATGAATAAGGTCCACTATAATCATTATCATCTGGCCATAGCTGAATAAGCTGAATCGTAAAACTGCTTTGCATACTGCTTTATGAGGTCCTGTGCTGCACATGAAATAAAAGTGATGCAAAAACTTTTTTTCCTGCAAAATAGTGAAATCTGTCCTCTTTTCTCCCCTTGACCCTGTGTTCTGCAGCGTACCACACTTTAAGTCACCTACGCCTGCAAATGTGCACATTTTAAGGGAGGGATTAATGATCAAGATGCTCTGAAATTGAAAAGCAGCCCTGCGTCCTAATGTATGTCCATGGTTGCATAAAATTGCTATTTAATTTTTCATGAAAAAGAAAGAACTTCAAGAGCCTTTACCTTGGAAAAATAGGTCCAGCTCCATTACACTGTGTATTTAGTCCATTTACAGGGTGTAAATCCTAAAGGCAAAGCTACAGGGGACCCTCTCCTACCAGGAGTGTTACACTGGAACAGGTAAAGGGTGGGAGAAAACTTCTGCAAAACCTAAAACGGACAGAAGCTTAACAAGGACTCTAACCGAGCAGAGATCAGAGATTAAATGCTGGAGAGACTCGGACTGATTGAACGGTGGGAGAAGAAAAGTGGAGATGTAGCGTGGCCCGTGCGCCGAAAGAATCTGAGGCTCTATTAATATCCATTATTAAGGTTATTAAACTCCTTACACTCGTGCGATCAAACTCTGGAGCTGCATGGACACAAAAACAGCCAATACGATTAAACGCAAAACGCTCTTTTTTTGGCAAGATTCGAAAAAGAACTTTTAAAATTACAAAACAAAAAAAGAGTGGTCTTCAAAATTAAAGTTGTAAAATAAACTGTTATTTATTTAAAAAATAAAAGACTACTCCTAAAATGTAAGTTTTTAAAGTTTTGGTTACGGAATCCCATCATGCAGCATGCTCTGACTATTCAAATAGGTTAAAAAAAAATACTAAAATAATTAAAGAGATGCAAATGATGAAAGCCATGAAAAATTATAGAATGGCTTTGGAATGCGTTTGCTCTTCACTTTTCTGACACTGATAAAACTCAACCAGCCTCTCTCTCTGACTCTCTCTCTCTCTCTCTCTTTCTCTGTCTCTCTCTCCCTCTCTTTGTGTGTGTAACTTTCTTTACGAAAGCGTCCTCAAAGTGTATGAAACACTAAACGCCTTCGTGATTCGCTATATAACAGGAACACGTAGGTCGAAGCTTAAGCTGGACTAAATCTGAGCTATTGTTATCGTTTTGTTATTATCGTTATTATTATTTAAATAGTTTAATAAAGTGGTCCTAATAATAATAATAATCCTCACCAATCCTGCACCTCGAAACCGTGTATATTCAATAAGAGCAGCTCGCAAAAAAAGACTGGAAAAAAAAAATAAACAGCAGTCCTGAAAAGAGAGAGAATGAAGTGAAAGGCATCCGAGCCCGGAGGTACTCACGCGTCCTGCTCTCTCTCTGCGACAGATGCTGAGGGTTTCCCTGCTTTCGACGGGACATTGCCCTGGCATTTACACTGGCATCGCCCGGAGACGGTGCGCAACGGACGGCGAGGTGGCCTCTCCTCCTCCTCCTCCTCCTCCTCCTTCTCCTCTTCCTCCTCTCCTCTCCTCCCTCTGTCTCCTCTGTCTCTCTCTCCTCTCCTGTTCACTCACTTTTTTCCTCGTACTTTTCAAAAAAGAAAAAAAGAAAGAAAGAGGAGAAAAAAAGCCCTGGCACGCGCAGCAGCACCTCAAAAGACTGGCAAAGTAAGAGAGAGAGAGAGAGTGCGCTCGCGAGAGAGGGAGAGTCGAGGGTCTTTTTTTGCCCACTGCTCCACTCAGGTCAGTGTGAGTGGCACGAGCGAAGCAACTCTTTGCCCCGCGGACATCAACTCAATCTTAGGAGAAGAAGGAGAAGAAGAGGACAAAAAGACGAAAAAACAACACACACACACACACACAAAGACAAAAAATTCAAAAATATCCGCGGCGTGTCTTGCCCTCGAGTGCCAGTTGGTGGGTGCCAACCGAGCCTGTGCGGAGGTGCTGGAGAGAGGTGCCAGGCTGAGCGATCAGGCTGAGTATGTGTGTGTGCGTGAGTGAGTGAGTGTGTGTGAGTGTGTGTGCCTGTGCGTGAGGGATGAGGCGAGCGGAGGGCGAGTCTTCTTATGGCCCCGAGTTTCGCCTCTGCAGCCTCTCCAAAGCGCGTGGCGCACGAGACTGGCTAAAGCAGACCCGCACGCTCTCTCTCTCTCTCTCTTTCTCTCTCTCTCTCTCTCTCTCTCTCTCTCTCTCTCTCTCTGAAGACGGCTCAGTCCCTCGGTCCTGCTCGTTTCGCCCCCCTCCTCCTCCTCTGTGTGTGTGTGCATGTGTGTGTGTGTGTGTGTGTGTGTGTGTGTGTGAGAAGGCTGCCTCCGTTCAAGTTCAAGTGCGGACGTGACGTTTGCGTCCAACGGTGGGAACGAGAGAGAGGGAGAGAGTGAGGTGTGTGTGTGTGAGTGTGTGTGAGAGAGAGAGAGCAAGTGCACTGGGGGCGACTAGTGGCGGCTCCTTGCAGCTGTGGGACGGAGCGGACAGCGAGGCTGCTTCACGCGCCTTTACGCGCTTTTATGCGCTTTTACGCCTGGGCGCTACTTTTCCAAACGGCGTAACTCGGGACCCTCTGCTCACACACGACCACAAAACAGAAACTTCAGAGTTTTAGAGTCATAAAGTGTGATGACTTGAGGTAGTGTAACATCGGTGCAGGTGATGAAAAGAATACAGGGAACTGGCAATGGAACGGACGTGTAATAATGACTGAGGGATGTCACGAGAATTGCTGCTAAGTGGGGTGTACTGAAAGTCACTCTATCAATGTGGAATGTGATTTTTGTTCTTATCCACATATTTACAAATTCATTACACTTCAGTAATGATGAAATGCATGAAATTCTGAAGTGTAGTTCTGCAAATGAAAAAAAGGGCTATTTACTAAGCATTTGTGTCTGTGTGTATGTCTACTGAAACTGAATCACTTTTTAACTATCTATAGATAGATAGATAGATAGATAGATAGATAGATAGAAAGTTTGAAAAGTTCATTTTATAGTGTGTTTCCGTTTGGATTTCAATATAAACAATAAATAAATGACTGATTTATTTATTTCCTACATGATTAAGCCTGAAAAAGAAAGGAAATATTGCGACGGATTCTCCTCATTAAAAGAATGTATTGCAGTAGAATATTTGCCGCAGGTTAATGCTTAGAGCAATATCAGCAGATATAATCCATTCTTCACAAATTAACGCAGGTAAATTTGTGACTAAGTGGAGTGGGTGGTGTGTGGTGGGCGAACAATGTCAGTCCGAGCAGGAGGACAATATCCTATAGTTTAAGTTATAGAGAGAGGTCAGATGAGCCGACCTGTGTCTCTCCTTCTACACGTGGTGTGTGAGTCCTCACACTGCGTACAAGCTCCAGCATCCCATTTTGGGAGTCTAAACTTTCAAACAAGCAGCATCTCCAGCTGCAGGAGAGCAGAATGATGAGCAATAGAGGCATGGTGAGCTATAGCGAACATAAAGAATCTATTCAGTTTTCTGATGATATTATGAGGCTGCAAAGTACAGGCAATGTACACACTAGGAAAACTTGACAAATTTTATGGGAGGTTCAAAAAAATGAGTGTTATTCCACATTAAGGCTTAAAAATGACATTTCTGTTTGACCTGGTGGCAGCCAAACAACTTTATTCTTCATAAGGAATTTACTTAGACATGTTCTGGTGCTGTAATGCCGCACTTCTGTGTAAAATATACTGTGTTCGGTGTTTATATACTATGAAAAGCAGTGGTTTCAGCACAGCTGGAAATCATAGCCCACTCCATTGTGTGTATATAGTTAGCTGATTCATGCTGTTCTCTACATTAATACTTCCAGTTCTTTTCTTTTCTAAATACATCACCATGTTTCTGTCAGTGCACTGGATGCGTCACGTTATGTCAGGTACCATTGAACAAAAATCGAAAATGTGCAATTAATCCTGTCTGAATATGATAACATACCAAACTATGATGCAAATGCACAAATAACTCAGCTGCCAGTGCTTTGCTCTTTAAATCACTGAAGTACATTTACCTTGGCCCATTTGAATACGAGCACTTTGAAGATATGAATTTATTTGAAATACCTCTTATCTGATATTCTATTACATTTACATCCTTTAGCTGAATTCAAACTGTGAAATAATACTACAAAGGCTACTAAACCTTTTGAATGTCATAGGTGACCATTCTGAAATCAATCAATCAATAAATCAGTCAACCAATCAACCAATCAATCATTCAATAACACAGATATCTGCTGATGTCATTCAAGTTTTGAGATCAGAAACGATAAGGACTATGCTGGCTGTGAAAGATCTGTACGGATTGGCCTCCCTTTCCTTGGAGTCAGATTAGGCAGGCTGCTGCTTTGTTGGACCCTTCCACGTGTACTTGACTTGTAATGCAACAGTACCCTCTGTTGGCTAGCAGCATGTCAGATTTAAACCACAGGGCCGGCTCCACTAAGACTCACACTTTCAGCTACAGAAATACACCTTGAATCAAATGAATTATGCAGATCTGATTTTTTTTAAGGCATACTGCAATTTAGTCATCTAAAATCTTTAGAATATATGCTAAAAAAATCGCCACTAATATTTTTAGAACTAGTATCTGTATAGATGCTGATCATAATGCTGATAGTAAAGCTAATAATAACAAAAACAACAACAGTAATAATAATAATAATAATAATAATAATAATAACCTGCCATTCCATTTATAATATTACCAGCTGCATAAGGTCCCTAACTCTTCATTTATGTAACTCTGGTATATTTGTTTAAACCAGTTCATTTCACATTGACGACACAGAATTTTAAAATGTTCTCACGCCTTAGCTTTTTGTGAAAAAGTACCAACAGTAGAGGTTCACACAAGCTCAATAATGAAAATTTGAAAAAACAAATATACTTTCATATTCATTTTAAAATGTTACACAATAATCACAATTTTCACAAAGTCACTTTTTCCTTCTTATACTAAACATGCCTTCACACACACACACACACACACACACACACACACACACACACACATACAGGCAGGTGCACACATGCTCGATGACTGAATGTATCAGAGACACTGGAATTAAACATGATGAACATGTGTAGAGTGTAGTCTATATGATGAAATGAGATTAGTCACTCTGAGAGGATGAAGCTGTATGTCTTCTCTGTCCACTCTCCACCCCTCTCAGCGGGGGGGAGATGGAGGTGTTAATCTAGAGAATCTGAGGGAATGTCACCCTTAATTGCTTTTCAATAAAGAGGGGAGATAAAGTCAAAATGCATTGCCTTGTCATGCAGTAAAAGATGTCAGAGTTGTGAGCATCTCTTTGCACTGCAACAGCCTGCTGGCCTCAAATTTTATTCTTGATCTCCTCCCACTTCGTCATTTTCAAAGAATCTTTAATAATAAACCATACATTGTCTTGTTGCATTTGTTTGTTTAATTGAAATAAAGCTATTTCAATCTGTAATTAGTGCAAATGTTTATTCACTTGCATTGTCCTTCAATAAAGTGGTAATGAGTGATGAGTGTTTTATCCACATTTTATAATTTTTTAAAAATATTTGACATTATTTCAGAAGAGTACTGCAGAAACACATGCAAAATACATTGATTATGACTTCCTAGGTCTGTATATTAGCCTCAATTAGCCCTTCATTTAATATGCTTCTTAAAAATAAGAGTGTAAAGGTGTTAACAAGTTAATAATAATAATAATAATAGTTACAAAACCAATAAATAGTATTCAGATTCATTTCCAAATCATGTAGGTTACTCCAACCAAGCTTTTTCCTTCTTACAAACCCAGTACTATACCCTCTCAATTGCACTTGGGAGCGTTTCTTAATGGTTATTGCTTTGAATTTGGAATTGGCTTGGTTCTAGACGCAAAATGTAATGCTATAGACTTTGTACATGATGTGGATTTTCCGTTTAAAAAGGTTATTCACCTTCATTCATCAAATTTAAATAGTCTTTTGAAGAAAAAATCCATTGAGATATGCTGTTCTATGGCATCAATCCAAAGGACCCTTTTTTGTGCCTGTTTAAAAATGAAGTGGTTACAGAAGAACAACTGCTGTAGACTCTTGATTCTTGCAGGTGCCAATGAGCTGGCAGGGCTGCTCTTGAGAGATTCAAATGGCTTCCAGAAGTTTCTTATACAAAGCTGTCCAAAGCTGGCCCACAAGGATGTCTGATGTTTGTCAGCCATCCAGAACGTTGTTTAACCCTCCACTGTCTCAGCCTCTGAGAGAACATATTTCATACTTCTTACTTTTTTTATTCTTATTTTTCAACTACATTTAAATACTCCTAAACACTGCAATAGTTACAAAATAAAGACCTGGCCTCAAGTAATAACACATATATAGCACTTATATATAGTTTATAGAGTGTAACAGAGACTGGTACTTGGACAAGAGGAGATTTCTATTCAATGAATATTAAAGGCAGGAGAGCAGAAAGATATCACAGAAGAGTACAGTTTCTCCATGTATATTGACAACGTGAAAAAAAAAATCATAAAACTAACAAGTTGCTAGCTAGCTCTTTCTTCTTTTTGGCCCCTGGCCAAACTCAAACATTACACTTTGGCTCCTGAAAAAGTTTGGGCACCTCTGTTCTAGCAGCTTTCAGACTCAGCAGCTTCTTCTCTCTGTTCTTTTCATGGTGGAACTTCTGGATGTGGGCATGTGCGTACATTTAGAGATGCCCCGCAAAGGCCCTGCAGCTTTTCTTCAGGAAGCCCCTCTCACTGATCCCCTCGGGGACGGCAAGAGCTGCTCTTTGAGGCGCATGGCTACAGGAGGGAAATGCGATTGTTTGAGAAGGAAAATGGCAACGGAGTGTGACTAAATCGGCTTGCTTGGCAGTCGGACATAGGCTTGATTCCGCTCGTCCCGAGAGAGGGAGCGTGAGGCCCCGCAAAATTCTGGCATCAGATTGAAAAGTTGAACGTTGCCAAAGGCGCTGCATTCACAACAATTAGCTACCTTTCAGTCCCAGCCCCTCGCTTATCCGTCCCCTAGGTGGCTATCTAATCGGCTGCTTTTGTTTATAAGAACAGCTCTCTTTCACTCCAACGCCAGGCCCTCACATCACTCACGACTGGGGGAAGGCTCTTCACTAAATCTGTGGGGGGGTAAGAGAGTTAGAGAGAGAGAGAGAGAACATGACAACAGAGAAAGCAAGCAAAAGAAGAGAAATACAGAGGATAAAGTTAGCGATACAGAATAGAAGAGAGGGACCAAGTGAGAGAAGACTGAAAAAAAAAGAGAGGGCATGAAAGAGAAACTACAGAGAAAGTGCAAGGAAGAATGAGAAGAAATAGTGAAAATGAAAAAAGAGACGAGAAAGATAGAAAGCTCAAGAGTAAAAAAGAGGGAGATAGTGGCACTGGAAGGGAGAGAAAAAGAGTGCGATTGTAAGAGAGTGTACGAGGAAAAGAGAGAGAGAGAGAGTTGCGTGTCCTATCTGTGAGACTAAAGAAGATAAGCTGAAATACATTCAGCCCCTCCATGCAACTTTGTAAGCCTTTAATACTCCAGCACTGTACACAAGTAACAACTTCTTCCCACTTCCTACATGTAAACACAATCAACAGAGTTTGCTTTGTGCAACAACTCTTGGACTTGATGCACCACAGTAACGGACTATAGACCGAAAACTGCCGCAGGAGGAAGAGAGTTGGCATTGGCAACTCTCAGGGATTAAAAGAACCAGACAGAGATGGGGAGATCCAGCAGAATCGCTGGAGCTTCAGACTCCTCTGTAATATCATTCTGTTCCTGTGTGATGCTAGCTAAATGTGTAAGGGCTCTATAGGGGTGTCTGTGTGTGTGTGTGTGTGTGTGTGTGTGTGTGTGTGTGTGTGTGTGTATCAGGGACAGTGGGGGTTGTCTCAATCGGATTACGTCGCCAAAGAATATGGGACACTGTTTTAGTATTCATAATGCACTGCATTATCTCTCCTAAATTAGAACTAAATCATACTGAATGTCATACAAAAACACGCCATTTATTTAAAAAAAACAACACTGAATGAACAACTTGAGTACATCACCATCATAGCATAAAATCAGTTACAGCTTAAACTGGGTCCATATGTGTCCATGTGACACAACTTACATGTTAATTTCATGGTAGTTACTGAATAATTTAGATTTTCACTAATCTTAAGGGTAATGACTGAATAGGAAGAGTCCTTGTAAGGGGTAATACTGGACTGAACTGTAATGTAGGAGACATTAGTTATTTATTCATGCTTTCAAATACATTTATTGCATTTAGCAGATGCTTTTATACAAAGCGACTTCTGTTCCTTAAGTACAGGGGACAATCTTGCTGGAACGACTTGGGGTTGAAGGTAGGATTCCAATCCCTGACCTCTTGGTCCAGAGGCAAGTGTCCAACTCACTAGTCTGCCAGCACACACAAATAAGCTCGTTCTCGAAGCAGCTATTTCACAATACTGTCTGACAAATCTATAAGAATTGTTTTGTACATCCCCAACATGCTCCATAAACACTGTTTCCTTCCACACTACGACACATTACTACGGTTCTTCTACCTAAAGGCAAAATCAGTCAATTTTTTTTAAAAAAAAGTTTCGGTCCTGTCCTGCCAGCATTTGTGTAACCTTGTATAGCCTAAAGGTGTTTCTGTTTTTACTCTTTCTGTTGCACCTGGAGCAACTTTGTTTCATTTCTCTGTGGACTGTATATGTGGTTGAAAGGACAACAAACATCTACTTGCCTTAACCTGACTTGACTCACCCTCACAACGTTCAGTTTCATAACGGCTAACAATTTCAATCAAAAGTTTCTAAAAAGTTATTGTCTTGCATGTACATCTTAAATAATGAATATATTAACATTTGCATTATTACATAATTCTCTGAAAAACATTATTTGAAATAGTGGTTCTTTTTTGACATTGCTCTAATGAACCCATACTGTTGCTTATTTTTAAGAGTGTAGTTACTGAAAAACTAAGAGTTATCCTAAGACTAATAACTGTAGAATTAGGGTTTAATTGGATTTGAAAGGATGGTTTGTTGCTTTGTTTTATTCATTCAGGTTATGTCACTCTGGTGACCAGAGCCATTGTCACCACAGCTTCTGATTCCAGTGTCGGCCAGGTCAGTAAAAACAGCATGAACAAAGTAAGGGAGCTGGACATAGAAGCAAAAAGTGAAAGTATAGAGGAATACAGTGATGAATAAGGCCCTGCTGACCTTACACAGAAGCCAGTCCCAGTTCAAACTGATAGTGCTGCTCATGAGCTAAACATGAGCCTGCTTTACGTGAGCTGATGGTAAACATATCTGAGTCTGTGTGGGGGGTTGTGGCCTTCCTTTCTGCTGCTTGCAGGGTTGTTCAAGGCTACATACTGTATATCATATCAAAAGGTTTATCACTTGCTTTCAACAGGGAACCAGCTCCTACTACTGTATGCACATGTTAATTATTACTCAAATTAGCCCCTTCAGATCCTATTGGGGCTTTTCTTCTGGGCGAGCTGTTGTGATGCAATTACAAGCAATGCTTGTACTGCCATTTTAAATGTATCAGTGTGCAAGATTGTCGCAAACATGGCAACCCAGCTGCCCTGCCTCTACTGTTAAATTTTACATTCGCTCCAAACACGTCTCACATGCAGTTCACTCACTGCCAAAAACAATCTTTGTAAGTGAAAATATCTTTTATTTAGTCATAACATCTTATTTTTAAAACTCTGATATTGCTGAAAGAATACAATAAAAATATTATGTAATAATATAAATGATAAATATTATTATTATTTGTTTCTATAAGCTGTTACATGCTTTAAATAATGTAATTCCCCTGGTATTGTTAATCCAGAGACAAGATTTAAACAAAGATGTTCAAAAGTGTCATACAAAAATATTTAAGACAAAATAATTGTCTGGATGCAAGTGACAAACTACAAGATGGTTTATATATTTTGTTCCTTCGTGTGAAAATGATACAATACACAATCAAGCAAATTTTGACAGAGAGACATTTTCGGTGTGTCACATGTTCTCATTGCTTCATCACTCTTGATTTAAGGCATTATATGGGACATTTCATTGTGTATTGCTGAACTAGACTCACCTTGCACCATCCATACCTGCGCTTTGTAGTTTTTTGTGCTGCACAAGAGGTTCCTGCTTTGCATCTTACAACTCGTATCGTGCTATTGCTGAAACAGAAACATAGTTGTGAACCACAAAGAGTCAAAGTTGCATTGTTAAAACAGTTCTTTAAGAAACAAAGCATGAAAGCAAATATAACTATTTGATTTTACTACACACAAAAATGCGGTAAAACCTCAGTAAAAGTAGATCAGCTGCATAGACATAAAAAAAATCTAATTTCAAACAGTCAAACTTTCTTTATTGCGCCTGTATACACTATCCTGCGTGAAACAGTCCAGCAGCAACACATGCAGTGGCCCCAACATGGCCTCAGCATGTTTTTGCTTGTAGAGTGATTTGCTGTTTAGAGATTAGCGTGTAATAAAAAGATAATGCACATATGTTCCATACACATACACACACAGATATACACACGCACACACAATTTTCAACTCGGTGCGCTCACTGATGTTGAATAATGGTGTCCTTGTTGGAAAGCGGCACTTCTGGCCCTATTCTTTGCCATCCAGCTCCATCAGCACTTTAGAAGATTAAGTTCTACCTTTTCTCTTATCACCAGCAGCGGCGGCGGCTCTGCGCTCCTGACTGTTCGCCGGCCCCTTGCAGGCCTGGCCATGTCCCGCCTCACCCCGCCGTCTCGACAGGGCCTTAATTCGGCCCTTTCCAGCGGCTATCTGCTTGTTTCACATTTCTCTCTCTCGTCCTCTCGCCCATCTCTTCCTGGCCGCTCGATTCATCACAGCGGGATCGGTGGCAAAAGGGCCTCTCCGTCACTGAGCATTATCTACCATCTCAGTGTCATCCCTACCACTCCCATCCAACCCTCACTACCACGGCATGCCAAGGGATAGAAAGAACAAGGAATAGGCATGGGAGAGTGAGAAACAGAGAGAAACAGAGACAGAACAGATGTCTAAATGAAAAAGAATGAAAGAAATAGAACAGACAGAGAGATAAAAGAGAAAGCTGATGAGAGAAAGAGAGCGAAACAGAACAGATAAATAGATAAAGGGAGATCAACATTTCGAAAGAGAAAGATGTAAATCAAAATGAAAGAGTACGAGAATTTAAAGCAGAGAAAGTGTGCACAAGAGAGAGAAATAGAAGAAAAATATAAAAGAAAGGGAAAGGGAAAGAAAAAGAGAAGAGAGAAGGGGATTTAAGGGAAAAATAATCTAAAGGGGATAGAGATGGACTAGAGAAATAGAGAAAGAAAGAGAAATTAAAAGAGAGAGAAAGAAAGAGTAAAAAGATAAAGATCATGCAAAAAGAGATTGAAAGGAAAAGAAAAATAGAAGAAAAAAATCTAAAGAAGAGAGTGAGAAACCAAAGAGAAAAGAAGAGAGAGAGAGAAAGTGAGAGAGAGAGAGAGAGAGACAGAGACAGAGAGAGAGATGATGAGGATGATCTGAGTGCCGTATCCATCGGCTTTTCCATCGGTTGACCTTTCTTGGCCTAATAATGTTGAGCGTAGCTGTGGAGTACGGAGCTTGTCTAAAACATTCATTAGAGGAAATGTACTGCCTTTTATCTGAGTAAGTGTTAATCCGTTATCAATACCATGCTTGCCCTTAATTATGCAGAGGTGACTGATAAATTAGTTTAGGCAGAACTGTGATTATCGTTTCAATCCTTCGTTATCTTGAATTAAAATCAATGGCTCATCAGGAGACTGCAAGTCCGAAAAGGTGAAAACACACAAATGGGTTTGCATAACTCACACTAACCAAAACCATATTTTCTCTCTCTTGTATGCACACATTTACATATGAGAGTCTTTTTAATGTGATTAAATTCATGTATATAGTGCATATAGGAGTTGCTAAACTTCCTGAACTTGCTGTCACATTTACCTGCAATCACATTTACCTGATTGAAAGATTCACTTCTCTGTGAACAGGTTAAATCAATACTATTACTGACAAAACGAAGTAAACTGAAAGAACAGACTGCGTATGTGGTATATTTTATTCATATAGCTAATGATGTAAACATTTGGATCGAATCAATTCAAAGCAGCACTTAATGACAAAACCCATGGTGAACTCTGGAGGCTCAGAAAAGCCCCACAGCTTTAAAATATCACTGCTGCTGTAATCAGAAAGACCAACATTGTGTGTAATGACCACGTTCCACTCTGATTTTTCTGTCCACGCCGCTTTGGATCACAGGTCACTCATACCCCTTCATTAATTAAACCTTAAACTCATTAACTGCTCACCACTGCCCTCTTCTGGCTGTTTTTGTGTGTGTGTGTGTGTGTGTGTGTGTGTGTGTGAGTGGGTGGGTGTGGGTGTGTGGGTGTGTGTGTGTTAATCATAACTGCTGACCACTTCACTTTCTTAGAAACCTCTACCTTGTTGCTTGCTTTCTGGTGTACAGGTAGTAGCCCATCTGTCATTCTTTTTCAACAGTGGTCACTTTCTGACCACAGACCTACTTTTGCACTCATAACCTGTCAGTGACATCGCTATGTGTAAAAACCCCAGGAGCACCACAACCACAATCATGCCTTTCCCACATTCATGTCAACGTTGTGCTGGTGATAAACCACTAACCAAGTAACAGCTGGTCAACAGCGGGCCTGTGGTCAGAAAGTGACCAGTGAGAAATAGAGTAGGGTGGGTTGATAAATTGTGCACACACAGATGAGGTACAGTCTATTGTACACCTATAGACTGGGCCCATAAGGTAAGGTCATAAAGCTCATAAAGAGGTCAGCAAATGAAAGAAAAAAAGTTACTATATTGGGGATGCAGAGCACCAGGTGAAGTGGAGTAAAATGCTTGTGAAGTTAAAAAAAGTTCAGCAAACTTTTGATCATGTTCACAAATTCCCAGCGCAACTTAATCTGTGAAGTCTGACAACGGCCGAACGGACGCCTCTGTAAACTATTGTTGTTCCGCCAAAGTACTTATTTTCTGATTTTGTGTATAATTCTCAGAAACCACAACTAGATGATTTCATTAATTCACCTGGTGCCCCATGTGTGTGTTTTAGCAATTTTAAAGTAGAAATGAATTATGAAGATGCTGTAGATGTTCAGGTGCTTTACCTTGCTTCTGGGTCCTAAAGCTACATGGGGTGGTTGGTTAAAATCGATTTAATCAAGATCACTGGTTTTCCTTCCGACAAATTACATGTTTTTTAGCAAGCATGGAAAAAGAATCTACAAGGCTAACAAACCACAGAATCAGTGACTAACATCACAGCACAGCAGGACAAGCAGTGTCCAAAAAAGTTATAATTTTTCGAAAACTTGACAAGTCTGAACTTGACCTCACTGTGCTTTAAATGTGCTATAGAATCCCTTTGTCTAATACACAGTGTGATGCTTCTGTGAGCTTCTCCGCCAGTTTGCTAAGTGCATTCAGCACAAGTATCATCAAAAATAAATCCTCACTACTACCCATCACAATCTATACAGGATACATGATTCAATTTCCAGATTAACATACTGCAAACAGTATTAACCTTAAATAGTGTCTTCTTAAAATATCACTCCAGTCCACATCAGTCACTAAGGAAGACAGCTGTCAGCTCACATTGCAACTTAATTATAGGAGCAAACCAGGGCATGATGATGTAGAGGGAACTATGAGATATCTTTCAAGTATATATGGAATATTTTTCAACTAAGTTTACTCGTACATTTTCTTATACTTTTTCTTTTTGAGTAACAAATGTCCGGTGAGTCAAATGTATCTGAGACAGCTGCCAGTCATCATCAGAGCTACTTGATGTTTTGAACAGTCAGAAAATAAATAATAACTGCAAAAGTATGATAACTGGCATATGTTTAATTGGCCAGGCAGATGCTCTAAATTACTCGAGGAATCCTGGGCCCCTGTAAGTCATTCATGCTGCGTTTAGTTTTTAAGCAGAAATGAAAGAGATACATATGTTGCTCACTGAATAAAATAATCTTGTTCAAATACCTTTCAATATTATTTAGCAAAAAAAGTGATGTGGTAGATGAGCCTTGCACTCCTTTGGTATAAATGATTATGTTCTCTCATAAATACAGGCTAAATATATATTCAGAATCATAAATAGCTGGCTTTGTATGACACAGTGGACTTCTAAGACTGAAAATTCCCACTGTGTGATCCACGGGAACTGTCTGATGTTTGCTGTCTTCTGAACTCCTGCTGCTGAGTGTTTTTTTAGTCCTATAGTTTAATTTAATTAACAACAGCAGAGGTAGCACAGTCACATTTAAAAGACTGCCATTTCGCCAATATGAAAGCACAATTAAATATTAATTGGCCACTGAATAATAGATGAACAGTGTCGGTGTACAGTTGACTAGCCTAATTCCTGTTAAAGTACAAGTCTTTAATCAAGCTGTAATGAACATTACTATGTCAACAGGCATTGTGCCGTATCAGCGATGAAAAAAGGGAATTACCACAGAAGGCCCTCGCCGTGGAGGGCCTGGACCAGTTGTAATGTAATTATGCTTTACTAATGTACCACGCTTTACGATTCAAATTGTTTTCTTTTAAGTGCTGGTTGAATTGGATCCAGTAAATAGCAGACGTACACAGTTCTACAGCACAGCCACTAGTCACACTTTTACTGTGGAAATGAGTGGTGTCCAGAGAATGAACTTTCTTTGTGGAAACAGATCATCAATGTTTCATAGTTTACCCCGTGAACCCCAATTCAGTTCTTCGCTCGCACAGTCACATAACATACACACTAGCTTCATACTATGCATCCATTATTCGAACCACTTATGCTTCACCAGAGTTGGAGCCCATTCCAGAAATCATAGGGCGAAAGGCAGAGAAACACTCTGGATGGGTTGCCAGTCTGTTACAGAGTAAACAAACACTTTTTAGAACAAGAGATCTTGCATCTGCGGTGTTCCTGATGTGCATATCTTTGGACTGTAGGAGAAAACTAGAGCACCCAACCGAAACACGGGGAGAACACGCAGCCACCGGTAGGGAATCGGTCCCGGAATCTTCTTGGTGCAAAATGACAGCGCTGTCCACTGTGCTACTGTGCCACCTGGCTTCATACTAGTTATTCAATAATAGTTCATTCATACGTTAATACTAATTCACAGTGTTACAGTCTGCAATAGTGTGGAATAGCTGTGTGTGGGAGTGTGTGTCCTTCACTTCCCCCCTAGCAGGGCTTTGCCTACAGATTGTCCCTCTTTCTCTCTTTTCCTTGCCGTCCCTTCTTTTTTCTCTCTCTCTGTCTCTATCATTTATTTCACTCATGTTCAAGCTCCCTTCTCAATTCTCTCTCCTTCTTTCACTTTTCCTTCTCTCTCACGCTCTCCTTCTCGATCTTTACTCCTTTTTCTTCTTTAGTCATCCCTTTTCTCTCCATCTTCTCTCGCTCTCCTTTTTTCTTTTTTCCACCCCTTTCTTTTTCTCTCTCTCATCCCCTACTTCTCTCTTTCTCTCCCTTTTCCCTTTCTCAGACATTAGCTTTGACAGTGTGGCTAGTGGGCTGGCTGAAGCTCCAGTGTGCCAAAAGTTATCTCGTCTTCCCCTCCGCTCAGCTTCGTGCTGGGCTGCGTCCACCTGAGCGGCCCTCCGCTCCTCCACCGGTCAGCCGCCACACCATGCTGCCCTGTTTCTAGGTCAGGCTGAAGGGAGGAGGGTGTGTGATGGAGATTGGGTTGGACATTGGAGCATCTCCACTTTACTGTGGGCCAACAGCGAAAAGTGCAGTTCACCGGCACGGCGCGAGGAATCAAACTTGATCCAAACTGATCCTGCCCTCTCTCACCCTCTCTCTCCCTCCCTTTTGTCTCTTACACATTTCTCAGAAAGAAAGACAGGACAGGACAGCAGAGGACAGGACAGGACAGGACAGGACATGTGATCTTACTGGCTGGAGTGTCTCAGCATGGTTAACGGTCACGTCTGGAAGGCAAAAGGCATGGAATACATTGCTTTATTCTCCCATTCACTTAAGTTTTGTATGCATCTAATGTGTTTGTGCAATATAGTGCAGCATTAAACACTCCTTATCTTCCACTATTAGAAAGCCTTCACTCAGTGATCCAAATACCAATTCAACCAAGTGTACAGTTACATACTGTAGCCCATCTGTCATGTACGATTTATCAGCTGTCCTCTGCCATTCATCACTGGTCAGTTTTTGACCACAGGATTATGGCTGAGCAGATAGATACATTTTGATTTGCATGAGTGTGTCGGGCACAGCAGGGTTTTCTACTCATCAAAAAAGGTACAAGAATAGAAGCCCAGACTTATGGGCTTTACAAATGTCGTGTTTGTTTTGTCTAATATAATTCACTGTTATGTGATTTGACTTATCTAGCATCAGTTATATTACATAATGTTGAATTATGTTGCAGTTTTATGGTGAGCACTGGCACAGAGACGCCACTTGTAATTTATGCATGATTGGCTGATTCCTCTATCACCCCTAATATTAGTAGTTCATGTAACATGTAAGGGGTTCTCATAAGCTTCTGAAGTGCGTGAGATTGACAGTACCTACCCAAACAATAGGAAAAAATCTGACTAGACGATTTTCTTTAGATCATTTCAAGATCTAAATACTTTGTTCCAAGTCTTTTAAAATAATGCATATCATTACAATTGCTGAGTGTATGAGCAAACAGTGATCATATAAAAAAAAAAAAAAAAATGTACAGACATGATGAGGTCTTCTCTGAATGCCCAGAAAGCCCTGAGGGTTCCCCTCTGCACATATTAAATCAAATATTTGCTTAAGATGGACAGTAAGTGAGTCTGACATTTTCTCTCTACAAGAGCAAGTGTAAAGTATCACTTCCTTTCTGTCCCTGTATACTGAAACTCTGGGAGTTCCTTGGCCAGGTCATCTGTGCACTGGGTCTGGATGGTACTCTGAGTTCAGTTTCCAGTAGAAAGATGTCCAAACCTCAACATGTGCAAAACCTCCCCTGACAAGTCATAGAAAACGGAGTTCACAAGACACACTGAAATCTCTGTGCTTCCAAACAGAGCACATATTGTCTCTGACTGTTCCTACATGCTATTTTCTGCACTCGTATATATTGATCTCAAGAAAGACACAAAATTCATTTTTCCCCTCACTCTCCGAACAAGTGAAGAGATTACACTTCTGTTATTACGAAAAAAACACATGGAGCCGGACCACCACAACACAAACTACAAAAGCCAGAATCCTATTATAGAAAGCCTGCATCAGATACAATAAAGTATTTCCAAGGGATCTTCAGGCAACAAAGTATATAAAATGCCATAAATAAAAAATGGAAGACAATTTTAAGGGCATTACAAGTTTGATCTCCTTCAGGCAAGGCTGTCGGGGACTTTTGAGCCAGTAATTATTCATAAAAATGAAATGTCATATTAGTTTGTCACAATCTAATTTGATTTCCCTTTGATGAGTTTTTTCCCCTCTTACAACACAGATACAGTTCAACAGGACAAATGTGATGTTCCTTTTACATCATGCCCCTGAATAATGAGCTACTCAAAGTATATAGGATAATTAAAGCCATGTTATTCTTACCTAATTAATATTTTCTTTATTTAAGCACTTCATTGTCATATAATGAGAGAATCCAAAAACACAATTTTATTTAAATGCTGCTGTCTAAGCAATTCTATGTAGTACTAGAAAAGGCTCTATGATAACAACATTAGCAGAACGCTATAGGGTGGTATTTTCAAAAGTCTTCTTTGACAGATTACCCATCAAGAGGAAAATCCACTCAGTCATGCACAAGACCAGTTTAAGCATTCATGGTTCTAGTGAAATTCGCAGTTTTTTTTAGTTTATTTTTATTAAACATTTGTATTTGTATTAAAATCTTTTTAATTTATACTGCAGTACTAACTTTATTTTAGTTGAAAACAATAGGATTAAATCCTAAAACCACCCAAAAGAATTTTTTTTTTTTTTTTTCTCTGTGGTATCTACCTAAGCAAGCTTTCCCATTGGTTAGGCCTTCAGACACAAGGCGGACATTCTACTGTGTGATAAACCACCAGTATAACTAGGAAGTGAAAGTTTAATTAAGCAGTCATATTTTGATTTATAATGATTGAGACAAATTTTGTGGTAGAAAGCATCTCTAGGCCTTCTAGAATCATTTCGTGATTATGCTGGCAGCTTAAATAGTCAGGTGGCAAACAGCAACAGCTCTATGCTGCAATGTCTTAACAACGTAATCACTCGAAAGGCTACAATAAAGTACAATGTCTGTCACAAGCTTTAGGTAAAACATAGAATAACTTTTACAAGTTTCATATGTTCAGGTTTAATCCAGAAAGGTCAATGCAAGTGCAGATCTGTTAAGACTGGTGACAGAATCCAATACTAGACAATCCCATACAATCCCAAATGGACAGTAGCAGCAATTTACATCATTATAAATCTTCTAGACATTACCCAGAGGAGGGGCCTGTGTGAACGAAATCAGTCAGACTGGACATTAAATGAAGTGACTCTCTCAGTCCCCTAATACAAGGTGTGAATAATGTACTGTCTAATTTTTTCTTATTTTTTAAAAATATTTATAGACTGAATTCTAACGTCAAGGTTCCAATGCATAGAACCTGCTCATTTTGTGGTAAAGTGTCTTTAATTTAATTTTCAGAAATAGTTTGATGCAATTATCTGCTAAATTAGCTTGTTTTGTCTTTGATTTTGTGACATCATGAAAAATATCTGCTTATTCGATCTAAGGCAGTTCAGCTCTACAGACAACTTAAAGTTATATTTTAATGAGGCACAGGGCTGCCTCTCAGTACATAAATATATTAGTCTCAAAGACATAGCAACAAAACCAGTTAAAACGACAAAGAAAGGCTGCAAAATGTCTTGCAAAAGAATTTTTGGTGCCAAAACATTAGAAGTGGATATCAAGGGGGGAAAAAATACAAGAACAATGTAAGATATGGGCCCATTTAAAGCTGTGCGTTATTTTTCATGATCAGCTCCTGCTCATACATATTTTACAGACAGAGGGAAGATGAGCAGACTGGAGACAAACTGAGGACATGAGAGGTTTGACTGGGACAGAGAGGGTAGCTCTGGCTGGCTGGGGTGTCCTCTGAGTCCCAGATGTACCTTGTTAAGGGTGTTAGGATCAACATAGTGATTGATCTACATGTCACATCCTTAAGTGAAGGCGTGGAAGCGCCAGTCTACAGCTCATTTTACACTCAGAGGTCAATTAGGATCTGGAGAGGCAAAAGAGGAACTGGGCTGGAGCCTTCATCTACAGCAGAGAGCTTAGATTCAGTCCTACCACCCACCTTTTCTCTCTTTCATACACACACATACACACATGTGTAGTCTCATTTGCCTGCCCCTTTCATGGGGGAGGGTCCAGCCTTGAAGGACAGTGTACACCTCACAAATCCAGGTTTCTGACTGTGTATGTGACACAGACACTTTTTCATTCCCCTTCATTCCCAGGACATGTTCCACACTTCAATTATATGCTATTCAAATACAATGAAAGAATAGATAGATGGAAGAAGGGATGGAGGGATGGAAATAGATACATATACACACAGAGATCAGTCACAGGATTAAAACCAGTGAACAGTTCTTGAAGCTGATGACTTTGACAACAGTTCTTGAAAAATGACTTTGACAAGGGCCAGAGACTCACCAAAACAACAAGTCTTATGCAGTGTCTCCAATATGCCCTGGTTAACATTGACCAAAAATGGGGCAAGGAAAGGATACTGGTGAACCAGTGCCGAAGGCTCCTTGATGTGTGTGCTGACCAAAGATTTGTCCATCTCGTCGGATTCCACAGAAAAGCTACTGTAACACGAAATGCTAAAAAGATGTGTTGGCTATGGTAGAATCATATCTTGCTGTACAAATCGGTTGCATAGCCACAGATGAGTTAGTGTGCCCATGCTGAGCACCTTCCATTGCCAAAAGCTCATACAATAGGCATGTGAGCATCAGAACTGATATGGCCATGTGTGTGCATTGCTAACCTAGCAAAGAGTAGGATGCACTATGGGAAAATGCAAGGCGGCAGAAGGCTTTGTGCTACTCTGGGCGATGTTCTGCTGAGAAACCCTGGATCCTGGTATGCATGTGGATATTGCTTTGACATGTACCACTATTGCAGACAAAGTGCACCCCATTCAGTGGCTCTTTCAGCAGGATAACACACCCTCTTGTTCCACCAGTAAAAACAAAAACTATTTTTGTCTGGTACAAAATAAGGAGAAAAACAAGCACAAACCCACGAACATGTATCGTAAAAGTCGTTGAGTCCTTAAAACATGTTTCTTTTTCATTAGAGCAGGGAGAGAAAGATGGGCAGAGTTAACAGCATGAATAAACGGACTCTCCTCCATCAGTCTATTTACCGCTACTCTTCACTGATGGATTGAAAAGAACGTCTTCTCGGCATTAAATATAGATGCTGTCGGATTAACATCACGAGAGAGGGAGCGTGATTAATGGGAGATTTGACTGGGTAGTGCTGCTCCTTATTCCATCACTAGCAGGCTAATGGGCTTTGATTTCATTCAGATCATCCTTTACCCATCAACGTAACCATCCCCACTTAAGAGGAAGAGGGTTTTCCCACCGCGCCTTCCACAACAACAGACACGGAGTACAAATGAGGAATAACAACCCGGGCCTGAAGCCTCTCCACATCACCACGGCTCTTTATCAGCATCCATCACCAAGGCCTTTACTAAAAACCCAAGTGTTTAAGATTCAAAGTGGAATCTCAAGCTGCTACGGTGAGAAACCGATGAAAAAATGTCCATCACTTGACCGGTCCTTACCCGAGCCATTTATTTCACTTGCTTTCCAATTCACCGTTTTTTGCAAATAAGCACGTCAGTATTGGATTTCCACATTTCCAATAAATTGGCCACCAAAACCTCATCAATATTCTCAAGTCTGGCCCTTTATTGCCTCCTTTCTTTCTCCTTGAAAGAGGTGCCCATAAAGAGTTAACCCACCCCCCTCGTCCCCTGCCCCTGACTTTGCCTCCCTTTCTACCTCTCTCTCTTTTTCTCTCCCTCCATCTCCCTGCATCCATTTGCAAATGATCTCGCTTGTCTGCATATTGTCACTTGCAGCCTGCCCGCACATTCATCAACTGTCGGCCAGCTCGCGGCGCCCTCCACACTTAATTGTTCCCACTCTGACCTGAGAGAATAGAGAATGATGTTCCTCCTTTCTCGCGCCAGAGCAGGGCGAGGAGAATTAACAACTCTGTGGGGATGGCCAAGGCACAGCGGTCAGGCAGCCTCGCCCCTCTTCCCCCAAACGCCTTTCTGGGCCACAGCCCTCCCCCCATTACTGCACAATTCACCAGTCACACAAAAGAACAAGAACAGAGGGGGTGGTGGAAGAAGAGGATTCTACAGGGCACAGGAAAGAGCCAGCAGAACTTCTACAGCTACTGGGCAAAGTGTAGGCACCGGCGACATCACTGATCGTCTTTTCGATCTGATGTAGGCTAATGTAGGCCAATCTATGGCAAACTTACTAATTACCAACAATGTATGGCATAGTGTGGCAACTGCCTTATCATATAATCATGTCAAAGCATAATGGTTTATTTATTTTATCTATATAGTTTAACATTTATATGAATGCATGCTTTAGTGACATCAGTCCGCCATATGCTAAAGTTATAAAAAAAAAAAATGAGTTTTTGGCCTTATTCTTAAATAAACTGCCCATTCCAAACTATAGACATCCAAACAAGGGACGGGCCGTAAAATATCTGCATGCCCACTTTTATCAAAGAGGAGGGGCATTATTTTCTCCCTCAAAAGCAAAAATAACTTGCGTAAGCATGAATAGATTTATAGCTGGCCTGAAATAAACTGTGTAGGAAGACATCCAAACACTGACAGGTTTGTAACATGCCCTAATTATAAAACCTTTCTCTATAGGGAAAACGAATGGTGTTGTTAAAAACAGCCCCTAAGTGGTCAAAATTCATATTTTCAAATTTTGATTTGCGCTGCTAGATGTATTCAAGCAAGTTAACACTCACACATATCTGTCACCATAGATGACATACTATGGTGACAAACTTGAAAGGCTCAAATTAACACCTTCACACAACACCAGAACATTGAAGCCTACAACTGCCAAAGGTACCTAATTACTACACACAACGAGGCTTATTGGTTTGTTTATCAGTCTTATGATATCAGTTCAGTGTGCAGTAGTGTTTGTGTAGCAATATTCCTGTTTCCACTACATAATTACCCAGGAATTCAGTTGACATAGTGAATTTGTTTTTCCCATGGACACAATTGGCATAGACCCAGCACCTGCCTGTTGATTAATGGTGAACTACAAAACATGTCCTTAGGGGTCCACTAGTCAGTAATCACTGATTGTGCCATCTTTTTACTTCAGTCAAGATGTTTTAGAAATATATAGGCCTTCCATCTTATTTAAGTATATTATAATGCTTAATATGTAATTAATTACTCTTCTAAGTATTTTGGCTATAATTGAAGCCCTCCACTCTTTGATAGTTGATCTCTGATCTACACATTCTCAAGACAGAAGCCAAAATATTTTTTAACAGAAAACATCTAATTATGTAAATAATGTTATACATGTTATTTCTTCTTTGTTGTGTACAGCTCAAAAGTATTTTGCTGAAATTTAGGAACATTTGCTTACACAATATAGAACCGGATGGACAGATTCTATTTCCACCCCTAGCTAGTGTGTGCGTGTGTGCTGACTGAGTATGTGGGTGCAATGGAAGCGTGCTAGCATATGAGACGTCACACACAATGGATTTATGGCCCCTTATCAGCATGCCATTTGCATGTGCGTGAAGCTGTGTGGCTCTGGCCTTTTCTCTCTCTCTCTCTCTCTCTCTCTCTCTCTCTGTAGAGGCTCACTCGGCCTCACGGTGCCCACAGGGTCTGCCATGCATCACTCCTGCTCCTAAACACTCCCGCTGCATTAGCTAAGACAAGGCATCAATTATACATGCCGTGGTTTCACTGTTGCAAAATACTATTTCCAGTTGGCTTAAATAGGATTAAAAATTAAATATTGCTTGCTGAAAAGGAATACGAAATCAGCTTGAACTCCTGCTACTTTCAAGCAGGACTGCTGGGGCCAGCAGGGGAGAGAGAGCGGCTGTTTTGGGGCGAGACGCTCATGCTAGGCCACGCGATGCCAAAACGCGAAACCTTTGAAGGCTGGTCTCTGAGCAGATATCCAGCAAATATTTACTCGAGTTTAAGTCTGCGGCGCACAAACAAGTGCCGCTAAAAAGTGCACTTAAAAGGGCCAAAGCTGAAAAGTGACCCAGGCTGTAGTTCATAATTCACTTCTTACTGCTGTTAGGGCGCCAGCTTGCCATGTTTGAACATGAACACACACACATACACTCTCACACATCTCCACACTCTAGCACAGCTCATGGTAAGTGGGCAGAGGAGAAACTTATGTTGTTGAAAGTATCAGTTCACCTGTTTAAATCTTAAACAGCGCATCCAGAGAAGGGAGAGGAGGGGAGGGGAGAGAGAGAGAGATACAAAAGGAGAAAGAAGAGAGATAAAGATACAGACACTGAGAGAAAGAAATACAGAGAGGGAAAGAGACTTCTCTCTCTTTTCCCAGAATTCTGCATTTGCCCTGTGCTTTTTCCACATGTCGCTTCCATGAGGCTTGGGGTGGGTAGAGGTTTGGCCTGGTCACGCTAGGCCAGGTCCACACACTCCTCCTCAGGCCTACGATCCCTCCTCATCTATTATACATGGACACTTCCATTATGAGCACCACAGCTGGCTTAAAAAAAAAAAAAAAAGCAGACAGAGGAGGAAGACAGATAGATAGAAACATCCACAGAGAGCTCAAATATTTCAATCTAAATACCTTTCTCTCACACACACACACACACACACACACACACAGTTACGTTTCTTACACATGCACGTATTAATAGGGAGTTTTCCCTGCATTGCTACAGTAACCGCCACGTTTCTGGAATGGCTTTTCCCTGGAAACTGGAACATTGCTGTGAAGACTGGACTGTATTCAGCCACACAAGAGCAATAGTGAAGACAGGTAGCCTAATGATGGTGAATGAAGTCACAAACATCACTCCAGCAAATCCCAAAGGTATTGGAAGGCACACCATCACCCCAAAAAACATCTTTCCTCTGGTTCACAGCCCATTGCTGCGGGGGGTGAGGAGCTTTATACCTCTTGAGTCGGCACTTGTAATTGATCATGGTGAGCTCAAGCTCATGTGTGGTTGCTGAGGACCAGTGCTTTTATCTAGAATATACAAACTGAGTGTGGAACACCTGTAACAGAAGTAACTAAATGCATATTAGACACAGAGCCTGGATATTTTGAGACCATATGTGTCATTAAACAGTTGATATTAAGGGGAGATGTCAAGCCACACTAGATTGGAAAATAAAAATAGAAAGAAACGAAATGGAAAAATTGAAAGCGTCCTATCTGCACAGTGTAGCAAATGAAGCTCCGCTTTCAAACAGGACGGCAGCAACTTTAAACACTACTATTTAGTGATAATTAGGCCAGCAACTGTAAAAAAGCCAGCTGTTGTGCTTATCTTGTGTTTTGGAAATTGAGGGTTTTTTCATGACATCAGTGATGTAAAAGACTCTGATGAGCACGAGGACGAACACACAGCAACAACCACTTCAAAAAGACAACAGTCGATAAGAGCCAAGACAGTTCAAATGCTCTAAATATATGTACCCGTGCGTCTGTACCTTTTTAAACGGACAGACTAGGGTAGAGAAACCACATATGCCGTGCACATTATAGCATTCATTTAAAGAACAGCAACCTTCTCAGGCTCAAAGAGTGGACCAAACTTTAGAAGGCTCCAACCGCCAGCAGCTCAAACCAACATGGCCATATAGACCGCCTTATGCTCTCAGTGCAGAAAAGCGCCGAGCGATGAGACATGCACACCGTATCTGAATTTTTTTTTTTTTTTCTGAATTGGTTTTAAAAGCAGCATGCAGCACACATCATTCTCCAATCTTTTCTATAGAAATGGGTGACCATAGAAAAGCCACTTTATTAACCACATCTTTTTTTGACAACAGATGCAGCACCCTTCCCTCGAGTAACAAAATTTTATCATAAGCAGTCACTGGAGATGCATTTAAGACAGTGGCTGCACAACGCACTGCACACGGTTCCGTGATACCTGTAATTAGCAATAGAGGGGTCTTCGACTAAAGAAAAGTTTAGTGAAACGTGGAAAGAAAGAATGAAGCACCGATTGCACTCAGCAACCATAGTGAAAGTGCGTCATGCGTCAAACGTTTCACATTTTCAAATTTGTAGCACAAATAGTTCTGATTTTTTTTAATGTAATTTGTATGGATGCTATTAAGGTTCAATGACCTGAATTACCTCGCAATTTACTTAGTTTAGTGCTAATTGTTAAGGTTTGAGTTGCAATGTTAAAGTACATCACTAGTTCACAGTGAAGTACATGGTGTAAAAACATTGCACTGTGCCTAAACTGCAAATGACCTTGGTTCTTTTGGACAAACTGAACTGCAGAAGATCCAGGGCACATGCAGAGCTGACAACGGCCACATGCAGGACTGATTCACAGCATAAATGTACCATGAGCTGAAACACTTTTCAAAACTCAGAACAAAGGGAAAGTCCCATTTAACTCAGCTGTCAACTCGTCTAAACCGTCAGTGACGAAACTGGCCTTCAAATCGCCTCTGTATTAATCGATGAAGAAATAGCACAGTGACCTGTTGACCTCTGAGGCCACCAGACAAGGAATTTGAAACATATTGGTAAATACGTGCATGACAATAAGGTTTCCACTCGACTGCACTCCAAGCCATTGTATATTAATAGAGGCAGTGTGTATTATTCATGGGCGAGATTACTTTGGTGCAGTGGTCCCAGGCCAAGGAAGCTCCTCACGCTCCTTCTCTCAGCCCTGACACGACGAATACTAACCACACCGGACAAGTGCAGCGCTGCCCCCGTTTACCACTGCCCACCCCACTGCCCATTATAATAATCTATTCAAGGATTAAAGGGGTTTTATCTTGAAGTGCATGAATAATGAATATGGAATTTCAAAATTTAATTGCCCCGAATTAAATGATTCAAGATAATGTTTCTTTTATAAATTCGTAATGGGGCTAAGGGGGCAAAGAATAGGGAAAAAATACATTAGATAAAACTTTTTTCTCTCTCTAAGGGAAGGAGACAAGAGGCCGGCCTTATGTCATCTAAAAAAAAAAAAGAGGCAATTTCTAGTGATAGGATGGGTCATATATTGGAGAAAGAACAGCACCTTACACAATTCAGGTGAAAACCATGGGGGACTTTAATCCTGGACTGTTCGTTGTGGACATTTTTCTGACAAGGCTTTTTCTTGCACAATCCGCTGCCCCTGAAGAAACCCTACCACAGGCAGTGTGCAATCAACCAAAAACATGTCTGTGGCAAGATAACAAAAGTTAAAGGCTTTGGGGAAAAAAAAAAGAAACAGTGCAGTTAAAGCTATAGGCTCTCACACACTATACACATACCATCTAGAACATTGAGAAGGGCAATCAGTCTCCTGAAGTAGAAGCATGAAGCACACCACCACTTTCAAACCTGTTGGACTGAATTACCCAAGAAACCTGAAACCAGATACACCTCGTTCAGTTAGGTTAAAGAGAACATTCAACCAAGAGTTACATTCAGTTTTTAAACAGAACTGGGTGGAAAGGGGAAAAAAAATGACCATGAAAGGACCATGATCACTGATCATGTTATATGATAAAGTCAACCTCAGTTAACGGACTATTTCCTCTTTTGAGTAATCCTTCCATTATCTTTTTAAAGCTTCACTGAATTTGCATCTTTGCTACTATTTCCGAATGCTATACAGCAATTTTAAGCTGAGGTGCTAGCTTACTCTCCAAAATGCGAGCACAAGATAAGATGAGAAGCCACTTTTTCTTTTTGCTTCATGGGTTACTCCTCAATATTCAAGGAATAAAAGTTCGAATCTATTCTTTGATATTTTTAAAATGGAATTCGTCATGCTGGTCTTTTTTATTCACTATTTTTTGTTTTGTTCACATTTGATTTCCAAACGTGTTTCATTGATTTCAACACTTTTCTTTTATTCCTTTTCATTTTTTTCTCATTTGCATTGTTTTGTTATAACTGCGTAAATTGTAAGCATGTCTTGCTGACTTTGAAAGAAGGAAGGTGCTGTAAATGAAGTTGTTTTTAATATCGATGAGAAGTGCAGTAATATAACGTATTTTCAAAAATGTGACGTTTTGATGCAGTCCCGTAAGTGACTATATACCGAGCGCATATTTCCTTCTCAGGAAACAGACTGAGACTACGAATCGCACTGTTTAAGGCTTGAAAATAACCACAGAGTCTAGAGATGCAACCACAACAGATTTTGGCTTAGGATGTAAACACGTTTTTAAAAGATCTCAAAGATGAAGTCGAATGAAGAAGTCGAAAATGTCCCCTGCATGAGAGGGTCCTCATAAGTATCAAATCTACTGAGAGACTATGCATTTCAAACTACATTCATAGCAAGTACTTCTCAGTAACCACAGAGTAACCAATACCTTCCTGCCCTCTTGAGGTTCAATTACAGTATGTCAAAAGATCAAAACAGGAAACTGGGGTGGCATTACTTTGAAAAATAAACTGACGGTTCCCAAAATGTAATAAAACAAAAACATCTATTTTTGGGCAAATGTCCTTTTGGAAATGTCAGTACTCCACAGGTAATATTAGCAGAAAGCAATGAAGGAGACGGAAGCTCCTCCAAACAGATCAATGCAAAAAAACCAAAAAAAACCCCACCATGAACAAAAAATGATTGTCTAGCAACACACTGACACATCAAGCATTTTCCTGGCATAGTCTACAGTAATTATAGTAAACTCTGGCCTTTGTTAGAGCAAAGTGAATTCATCCAGGCTGTTTTAAACAATAAGAACTGAAACACCCCTGACCAACTAGGCCAAACAGGTAAAGTCCTGAATGAACTGAATGAATCCTGAAAAAACACACATGCTCACTTCCCTTCTGTAAGGTCTGTTAAACTGGATCCATGAGAAAACTACTGAATGATTGCCTGAACATGAGTTACATCACGTACGGTTCGTGGTCGTCAACGTTCTTCATCACAAGCGGCTTCTTCCATGCAGGATGAGCCAATTGCTTCAAACAAGAAATGAAACAAGCATGGCACTGTTAAAACCTCAAAACACAAAACAGCAGACCATTCTATTCAGAAAGCTCCATTCCTAACAGTAAAACTAAAGGCTGCAGTACACATAAAAAATAAACATCAAAAACAAAAAACAGCCATAAAGGATAAATAAACTGTGAAATCTGTTTTAGTTTAGATTGCGTTCATTCTTATTTATGTCAGTCACTTAAAACAAAAATAAATAAGAAGCATGAACTACGATTGCACCAAACTCCAGGCGTCACTATTCTCCTTTATCTTTGGACGCATCATCAGTTCGCTGGGCGCTTGGCTCTGGGTGGCGTGAGGAAGCCTCTTCTCTTTCCGTTGCAGTCGCCTTCTCTTTTTCCGGCTGGGTACCTTCATGAGTGCCATTGACCTCCTTGCCTTGCCCATTGAGAAGTGGCGCCTCTGTGGATTCCAGCAAAGTCTCATCCCGGGATGGGTCCAGTTCCGGCTCCACATGCTCATCCTCTTCATCCAGCTTGCGCAGGATGATTGGCAACTTGGCATCTGCATTTTCCAGCAGTGCAATATCGCTCTCCTCATACAGGGGCAGCGGAGCTCCCTCCTCCAGCTGCTTCTGGAAGTGTAGGCGCTTGGCCCGTCCACTGGCCACAGCCCGTTCCAGAATCTCCTTCTCTGCAAGACGTAGTTTGATGGCGACACGGGAGTGCAGGGACAGGTCAGGCTTCTGCAGGATGGAGCGGTCCTCCTTAACCAGATAAAAACAGGCTTTAAAGAGCGAGGCAAATATACTAATGTTGTTGGCAGTGAAAGAAGGTGTTTATCATTATCTCCTGGCTACTAGCTTCCATTCATTAAGTCTTGTTAGAATGTTTAGTTAAACTAATCCTTAAAGCACTAATTCAGCAAAAACAGTAAACTTTTTTACATTTATGTAGCCACGTATCCAACATGCAATAATTGCTTCTTATTTTTATGCCCAGGAGTTCTGAGACTAATATAGCTAACAAGTAAAGAAGAATTATATCCCATTAAACAGTTTTGTGCCAACAAAAGAAACTGTTTATATTTACAATTTACAAATTTCATGGCTTGGCAGGATGAGAGAACAATTGCTGGCAGACTTCATTGAGGAGTTTGGGGTTGAATTACTACTGCAATACCTCTGATGTGGTTTTGTATGTCTTGAGGAGCAGAGTGGCTCTTGTCTCGAGGAAGGTCCACAGCTTGATCTCATTCTCCCAGCTGACGGGGAACTCTGTGTTACCCAGGGTGAAGATCTTGTTGATAGCATGGTCACCCACCAGGTAGTCCTTCAATTCCTCTGCGGTCAAACATACACATATGCCTCACTAGTTAGAACTGTATGAAGTTTTCACAAAAGCTAAACATCTCAGCAAAAAAATTATATAACAGTATTACATACACTGATCAGCCATAAAAAACTGTCCTATGAGGTAAATACTAATCATCATCTTACAAATGTCAAGGGGTGGAATATATTAAGCAACAAGTAAACGATGAGTTCTTGAAGTTGGAAAAAAGGACAACTGCTTCAGAGCATGTTTAACATGACCGGTCTTCATTGGGTGGTCCCAGCAGTTGTTAGTACTTAGTGACTCACAATCAATGGTTACAGGGACAGTCCTTCGAAGCAGCTGAGGGTTAAGTGTCTTGCTCAAGGACACAATGGTAGAAAGTGGGGGGTTTGAACCTGCAACTTTGTGATCATCGGGTTCACAGCCAAGTTTTTTTTTACCCACTACGTTACTACCACCCCTATGGGTCATAGTGAAGGCAAGCCTGCCTATTACGATCCTTTTGTAGCACAAATTGCTGAAAAAGTTCATAATAGCTATAAACAACGTGTCAGAACACATCACAGCTTGCTATGGAGCTGCGTAACTGTCAATTGGTCCAAGTCCCTAGGCCGACCCCTGTACACCTCCAAAAGCACCAACAATGGACATGAGCTGGACAATGAAGCAATGAAAGAAGACTACCCGGTCTGATGAAGCACCCACGGCAGGGTGCATATGCATCACTTATATAGGGAAGAGATGGCACAAGGATACACTTTGGGAAGAAGGCAAGCCGATGGAAACAGTGTGATGCTCTGAGCAATACTCTGCTGAGAAAACCTGGGTTGTGGCCTTCATGTGGATGTTATTTAACTACATACATAAGCATTGCTGCAGACCAAGTACTCCACTTCACAGGTATGGTATTCCTTTCAGCTGTATAATGTGCTCTGACACACAGCAGAAATTAGAAGTAATTTGAGGAACATGACACTTCAAGGTGACTTAAAGGGTCTGCTGATAACATCTTGGTGCCAGTTACTACTGCACACTTTCAGATGTCTTGTGGAGCCCAAGCATTGACAAGTGAGGGCTGTTTTTTGGCAGCATAAGGGGTGTCTACACAATATAAGGCAGATTTCTGAGGTATAGGTACTTACAGAAGGTTGCTGTTAAAACAAAATTTTGCAGAAGAAGGACACACTCAACTTTCAGTTAATGTAAGGAGATTAAAAATTAACCATTACATGTCGAGACGTAAATGGTATCTAGGATTTTCAAATTATGTGGAAAAAACTGAAGAACCCTGCCTAAAAACAACAGCAGCAACAATATGCATAATAAATATGGGACATGACTCCACATTCTGACAATGCATAAAAACAACTATGTCAAAGAGAGTGAGAGACATGGTCACATGTCTCTAGACATGTCATTGTGAGGTAGCAGGTCTAACTAGTGATGAGGCATTATGTAAGGTATGATTATATCCCGGCTAACGAGATGAAAGGGCTGCGTGAATGCGCTTGATATGTGTAGTGCACTGCATCATGTCAGTAAAAAAAAAGTGAGTCTCTACCACAGTGGCTGCACATACTTAAAAATTTACATACAAAACCTGAATAATATATGGTCTCACCCATAAGAGGTCTTTGCCAGAGGGCATGGCCTTGCTTCATGGGATTTATGACACAAACTCTTTCTGCATATGTGTCAATTAATATTTCACTGCCTCTGGATTGCTCCTTCCACACAGCTGTGGGACTATCTTGATCAGTTAAAACACATAAGGGACGTCTGCTTAGCCTCTTTTCCAGCTCTGTAGCTGTGTGAAGGTATCTACTGCAGAAAAACGGAGACGCAGCTCCTTCCTGGCGGCCAGGGAGCCTGCAGGCAGCCATAGGGAGGCTGTGGCCCATGGCTGTTGGGAAGGACTGAAACTAGAGCTTGTGTGATCTGATGATTTCACTATGGCACTGTCTTCACCACTGATATGAGCTTTCTACAGCTCAAATGGCCATCAGCAACTTTGCAAGCTAATGTCACACGTTCATCTATGAATGTGTGAAAGAAGACAACCACAAGCTCCTCATTTCTGTGAATATTAGTGAACTGACAGTGGCAGCCATGAGGAAATTCATTACCACAGTAACTATCACAAAATTATGGAACTTTGTGATTAATGAGATTAATGAAAATGTTTTACGAACCTGACATAGTTTAACTGTTTTTGTCTCCTCATCAAAGTGAAACTTTGGAAACAATGATGCACTAAAGACTGACTGGACCAAAAATGAGGATGCAACTGGAAAAGCACACTAGCATTTGCTTGTTGGCACTTGGATTTTATCATGGTGTGCATACATTTATCTGGTATCTGGTCAGGTTAACTCTACAGGGCAGCTGCACTGATCTAGCACAGTGTGATCTAGAGTGATAAAGAAGGTGTGGGCTGGTTTGTACAGCACCTAGTCTAAGCTTTAACCAAAGCCTTTTTAGTCCTCAGCAGACAATGAAAATGAATGACTCTATAAACTGAAATGTTACGTTGGGATTAATTATTTAAAACACACTGTATAAGAGATTTAAGGAACAATCATGATCATGTAATTAATCTTATAGCCTTCATTTTATTTCATTTGAACATTTTGTAATTTATCACTGACCCACATCAGTAACTGGTCCATTGGTCCAGATGCCATAATCAGTCCTCAGGATATTTTTTTAAAAAGACCGATCAGCAACTTTTCAAAACAAAAGCAGCCTCTCACCTTCCGTCATACAGAAGACCCGCAGAAAGGCCAGGAGCTGGGCAGATATGGGCGGCTCACTGCAGTGCAAGGCAAAGACACTGGACCTGCAAAGTCAAAGGACCAGAAAAAGGTTCAAAGGAAGGCTTTACAGTGAGGGCCTTTTACACCCCCCTTCTCCCCACCCTCAAATTAAACCCTAATTAACTCCAGCAGGTTGGTGCAGGCAGGAGCTAATGGAAGCCTCCTCCACATAACAGAGCACACAGCAGCTCCCCTCCAACGACAACTGATTGATCTGAAGTGATGAGAGGCCACTGAACCCGATGCATTTTTAAAAACACACTCAATCATTTATAATTTACTGTTTAATTATTGGAGCATATCCATGGCATTTTCCTGTCTGGTGTTGACACTGGATGAAAAGGAAAGCGATCACTCGGGCTGAATCAAAAAGGTAATTTTGGACGGGTGACGGTTTTCATGAATTTCAGGCTATTGATCAATGAGACAATACATGGGCGATTGAGTCGACAATATTACTCTACAAATACATTACAGAGGTTTTGCTGCACAGCAATTCAATTACCCCATGCCCTGTGCTTCATACAGAACAGATCCAATACGAGATTAACCCTTCACCATGAGAACAAAAATAACTGCTGTCAGATCTGCCCAAACATGATCTGAAGTTTGAACTCCAAAAGAAGGCGGCTTGAACAAGATTTGTGAACATTAAATTCGCCACCAGATTACTCGGCATGACAACATCCACTGAGAGCAATGGACTGCAGGCTTTTTGGGGAAAATAAGAAAATTTAGCACAACACTAAAACCTGAAAGAACATGGCAGCCTGAATAAAAATAATGTATATCTGGGTCATCTCTAAATTTCATACACATACATTTCTATAGCTTATTTCCACTTTTATAGAATTGGAACCAGATCTTACAGTCAGGTCCATAAATATTGGGACATCGACACAATGCTAACATTTTTGGCTCTATACACCACCACAATGGATAT
>JBBPDB010000001.1:43600586-43611504 GCA_037974465.1 Brachypetersius altus | reverse complement strand
GCTTATCGGTCCCCCGGTCTTTTATAATTAGGCACCGGGGCCGATTAAGTACCGGGTCTCGGTACCCATCCCTAGTTAATGCTCTACAACTGTAGGGAGCAGTTTAAATGTGGCAATAATGAAGCTGTATATGATATTATTATAACTTAAAACACCTTGAGTGATCAAAGGCATATAACTTGGGAGGAACTAATAATTACAGTACAGGACTGATAATGTTGGAATAAATGCTAAATATAAAATCTGTTTGAATACATTCAAGTGCCATCTTATTTAAATCTGCGTTGTGCGAGTTATAATTGAATAACAGTTACTGTATTCATTAATGATTGAAAACCGGAATGGTAGTGCACCTGTTGATCACTTCATCATTGGTATCATGGGCATGAACTGAACCAAAGTTACATGAGACTGAGCTGAAATGTGCTAATCACAGCAAGGGAAGCGCTCAGAGTGACATTCAGAACGTCATGATGCAGTGCTCACCTGCTCATTCTCTTTATAGTCTTGCAGAGCAACGCATTCACATCTGTCATCTTCTAGGTTGTACCCAGTCGTAATCTGAAAGAAAACATTGAGATCGGGTGTATTTATTCAAACGTAACGGCATACAGCATTGAGAGAGGACTGTTCTTTTCATATCCTTACACACAGTCAGTGAATGGAAAAATAAATGTTAATTGTTCAATTAAATAACCTTATGCGCAAAAAATACAAGGTAGTTTTTTTTTTATCATGCCACATATTACCAGAGGGAAAACGCAAACAGATTAAGACGCTTAAATAATGTTTCAGGATATAACCCACCACATAAGTGCATCATGTACAAACAAATACAAACCTCCAAAATCAAATCACTGAAAATGTAAAGAAATTAATACAATTTAATAAAGCCTGGCTAAATTGTCACAACTTCGTGATAAACAAAACTATTACAGAAACAATGCATTTTTATTAAACCCAAACCAGGGGAATAACAGGAAGCCATTTCATTAAGTATCTTAATGACTCCCATTTTCAGAACATATGACAATTCAAAACGAAAATTCATTGCAGGATACAAATGTGTTTCCTGCACAAATGAAAGAAAGCGATATATTGCTCTGTGGCATGAGGCACTGAATGCAATCAAAGACAAATTATTCAAATAAATGTAAAACTATCCCCTGAGATGCCGGTACAATAGACTGAAAACAACATTATTTGGAGGTTTTCTTAGAAACAGCTTGTTCGCACATCCCACTAACAAAAACACCTGGGAATGGAAGTGAACTGGAAATGAACACTTATGTGTCGGGACTCACCAGTCCATTGGTGTGGTTGCACATGTCCCACAAAGGAATTAGAGCCAGGGTAACCCGGCTGCCATCCTCAGTGGGGATCTGGTTCTGACGGGTCATCACAGACGAAACAGCCCACCTTGGATACAACGTGCATTTAAATGCATTGACAGTACTACTCTTTTCCAACTGGATTAGTTTTACCTGAGCTATAGTTCATATTGGAGATGACACAATACACTTTCTTTTCCTGATGATGACGACTTTTCCTTAAAATGTACCCTACCCATGTGGACATTTCAGGATTTTTACAGAATTATTTATAGGTGTTTCTCAGACTGTACCATCACAAAGGCAGAACAATTATAATTTAGATTAAAACATTTTAGTTAAACTCTTTTAAAACTCTTTAAAAGAGTTTTAAAATAGGCCTAATGCTAGGTTATCGATATCTAATGGTATAATTTAGTATTTAAGTATTTAAGATTCATAAGATCCACTCTTCAAATTGTATGCGAAAGGCCATAGGCCTGTATCACCAAGCAGACCAATACATTCTTCTTTTGGGCTTGGAACTGGAATGTGGAACAGGAAGTGTACCCGAGTGTCCATTCACTGCGTAATCATGTTCAGGATCAGAAAAGATGTCAAACAACATAAGACGTCATTTAAGTTGCTGTTCTGCTCTTATTCAAACAAAAAAAAAAAACCAGATGAAATTATTTAGCTCAACCAGAAATATAATTTTTTACAGTCTGCCATTAATTGTGAGTGATTTTAACACAGGATGAGTGGGTCTGCAGTTGTTATACTTTTTATTGTTATTGAGAGTGTCCTGTGGTGCAACACTGATATGAAAATGATCCCTCCATTCGAGCCAATTAAATTTCTTGCAGTTTACAGACCCTCATATAGTAAAAACTAATACAGCTCCAAATGGTTTTAGTCATCCCTGAATTAACTTCATATACAACAGGCTTAGGTGGAGTGCCCACACTTTTTCCTCTTGGTGGCCAAAAGTGCTAGGTCTGTGGCCAAAAAACAAAACAATATGTAAATAAAAAACAAACAAAACAAAAATACACAACCCAGAAAAGCATCAGACTTTTTGTTGAAATGAAACCATTACATGGTATTTTCTTACTAAAATATTCTATAATAATAATAATAATAATAATAATAATAAGGATAGCAAGGTCGCTGCAAATTAAAACAGCTGTAAAAATTGTAGTTAGGGCACCTTTATGGCGGGCCAAATTTACAAAAAAGACTGAAGATTATTTAACACCGTAATATCGCTGCAGCTTAAAGGGTTAAATTACTTTAACCCAAAGATGACAAAAGACTATGCCGAGAAGTTTAAAGAAGGAACTTCAGCAGCATCTCTTTCACTCTTTCAGGTAGAACAATGGCTTTAGAAAAGCTATTGCACAGCCACAGAGAGCAGAATATTTCATCGTACCTCTACAAACAATACTGTTAGAATGAATAAAAATCTGAAAATCTTGAGGCCACTGAAAGCTGAAACATTAACTATGACAAGATGCTATTCATTCCTTTCACACATTGCCCAGCGGGAGCAAAGACTTGCATCATGCTCAACAATCCGAAGATAAAAGGGGACCAATGATAAATAATTCCCTTACAGATAATTTGGTGCTAATGAAAGAACAATGAGAACAAACGCCTCGTTTTAAGAGGCCATTTCATACCCTCACAACCACCTAACTCTTTTTTTTTTTTCTTTCCTCCCTCTTCCTCAAAGAGGAGAAGTTCTAATTCAGGACGTGTAGGACATTCTGACCAACCTGTAGTCATCAAAGGTGAAAGCATCCTTCAGGGGCAGTTTGCTGGCGTTAGGATGAGTCTGGGGATCGAAGGTGACGAGCAGAAAGGACGGAGGCGAGGAGAAAGAAAAGAAAAGAAGGATAAAATGAGGGGGATGGAGAGAGAGAGGGAGAGGAAAGGAGAAAACACACACACACAAATCAGTCAGTGGAATTTCATTATGTAGCTGCCTAACAGATCCTAACAAGAGCGTAGAGAAGGTAGAAGCGTCCAGTGGTGGTACTGAGGGATCATTGTGGCATTAGCCCCCCATACATCACTGTCAACTTAATTTGTTGTGCCCAGCAGCCGTCATAAATCTGCTTCATCAATTTGGGTGACAGAGAGCCACTGGTGCCACAGAAATCTACATTTAAAGGAACAGACCAACTCCCTCCAAGGGCTCATTTGCAGCGGGTGTCATGGAGGGGGTAAAAAAAAACCTCCATTCTTGCAAATGGGGGGTGTTGGAAAAGGAGCAAAGAATGCCGAGGTCTAACTCGGCCAGACTGAAGCACCGTCCTGAACATGCAAAATGAGTCATAAAAATAGATGGAGGTATGAATGTGAAAGAGCCATGCAGCACTTCTCCCCACCCAGGTGCTCCCAAGGCTGTGTGTGTGGCTCTCCTCGTCCTAGTAAATGAAGCCCTGCGCTCCACGCTGAGGAGCTACACACCACCACAGTCTCAGTGGGAGTGAAAAAGCAATTCATCACCTTACTTTTATGCACAAGAAAAAAAATCATCATCAGCATTAATCAAATGATCATTATGTCAAAATGACCAAAGGATCAAGTCGTCCTACAGAGGTTAGTTAGAATTTATACAGACTACCAAATGCCTAACAAGTATTTGAGTTATTCTTCTATACACCACTATTAATAGTATTATGCAACATAATGTAAAAATATAATAAAACATAAAAAGTAGTATTAGCAGTAGCAGCTGCAGTATTTGGGGTCGGGAAACAAATACAAGTCTGCTATATTATACCGAAATTAAGCAACAGATCTGTGATGTCTAATGTGAAAATTTAATACAGATGTCAGAATACCTTTTTTTTCTTTTTTACCACCCTTTTTGTGAGAAGGAGATACATACGCATATCAAACAGTATCATTGGATACACGCAGAGTAGGATAAGCATGAAATGAAACCACTCAGAGGTGGTAGCTAACTTTTACCTTCCATGTCTCTTCCCATTAATCAATTACACTGACACTAATTGAGTCCTGTACTACCTCTTACTGCCACACACAGGCACACAGACAGACACACACACACTGAGACTGAGAGTGCTGTGCTAAAGGTAAGCGTGTGGTCATGTCTTGGTTTAGCCCGTGGCCCGGTGCAGTGGTATTGTAGAAGGCAGGCCTAGCCTTGATGCTGATTCAGGCCTACAGGGGATCAAGAGCTAGAATCTAACCGCAGATCCGCCCTGCTTTCTCCGCTGCCCCTCCTGACCCCGCCTGCAGCCTCTCCGGCGGCTCCTTCAGGCTGCGCTCGCCAGTCAGAGAAGAACACTCCGGTGCAGATGAACGATGACAGGCCAGGACTAAATACTGAGGTAAGTGGTAATATTATTACAAAAAGAGATGAGCAACTTCAAAAAGACATGCATGAAGGCTATAGTTAATGAAGAAAAATGTTTTATGTATTTGAATTTCATTATGGCTTCTAATAACTAATTTAACTTAACAGTAATTTTGCTTCGTCACTATTTAAAGTGATGCCTTTAAGAAAAAGCGGCAAGCAAATTCACAAGAGGCCATATCGCCATCTACGCTTCCTATAGTGTATTGCAGTTTGTCAGTATTGTTGCGTGCCATAAGAATATGAAGCACAATTTCATTTTTAAGACAAAAGTCAATGTGATAATTATAGTGCTTTAAAAATGATTTTAAAAAAAACAAAACACTCTTCCAAACAAAACACTAAACAAAATGCAAGTTTTTAGGTTTACCCTACAAAACAAAGTTAGTACATTTGGTCAGATTCTGAGAAAAAGAGTAACAGCAGACATGCAACATATTTTGAATTTTTGTGTTGGCATCTTTGACTTGGTCACAAAGACAGAATACAGTTAATAAAACTTTGAAAAGCAAAAAGACATTTATTTTTATATTCAAAAAGTTTAGGGCTTTCATTTTCATTTGTATTTTATCATAAATAGCATCATATTCCCTCAGTTGCTTAAACAATGTTCATATGTCACATGCAAACATTATGTCATGGTCTTAACTAATCATCTTTGGTGACGAACTGATGTAGCCCGAGCCCACACCCCTGCTTTTCTCCTTCAAGTGGATGTTGAAGGACTGGTCCATCCGCAGACCAGCTTTAAATTGGTGCTCACAAGCCTCTGATAGACAACCATTAAAAGATAAGCAGTGTGTAAAGTCGGCAACTGAGAATGCAAGGGCCTGGGCTTGAGTGAAGGGGCTGTGCACAGCTTCATGTCCAAAAATAAATAAATAATAAATAAAGAGCATTAGAAGCTTGACTGAAATAAGGCCCAAAATCTTCGAAAAGCAGGTCTCTCATCATACTTTACTGGCTGAACCAAACCTAAATAACTCATGGTCTTCATTCAGGGAGTAAGCTATTAAACAGATTGTATTAACCGTAACATTAATTATTCTGTAACTTTGAAACGAATATGCCAGTGAGGAAATAAAGTGTATACCAGTATACAGGCCTTTAGGATTTAAAGGGTTAAAGAGGAATTAACAGCACTTTCAGTCCGCTGAGATCAGCAACATTGGAGCACCTGGACACGTTAATAGATTCAATTAAGGCCATAATTAGTTGGACGGAGCCAAAAAGCTCTAGGGAAATGGTGCAGACCTCTTCAGGGGCCAGTTCTGCCCGACCTGAAGAAATATCCAAGACTTGGATCCATCCAAAGCCTCAGTCAGGAAGAAAAACAACACATGAAAAATGCGACAAGGAGGGGGGTCCTGAGGTGGTTGTGGGTGGTGCAGTTGATGAGAGTTTTTTTTTTTAGAGAGAAAGAAAGAAAGGGAGAGGGGGTCTTGTGTGGCTAGAGCTCTTGATGCATTAGCATCACCAGAGAGAGGTAATTCATCATGTGCTACAGCAGCCCACACTGGAACCATGTGTGGTGGCCGGGAGAGGAACTGAGGGGGGAGTCCTGTAAATCAATTAAAAAACAAAAGCCCTCACGTCGAGCACCAGATTTCTTTAACGAGCCAACGGGAAACAGCTAATTGGCCGCTGGTCTGCATAAGGAAGGCTGTGGGTCCTCAGAGGGTTTTTGGGGTCCTTACCCCATCCGAAACACTGTTCCATCTGCATTTTGCGGTTCAATCTGCATTGATTCCTTCCTCAATTTTATAAAACGGGCTGCATCACTAATGGTCCATCTTTGGCATCAGGTTTTTCAACCCTTAAAAGACAAGAGTTGCCACTGTCATCTAGTTTAAATGTACTTACAACAACAATTATTAGACAGAGAATTGTGTTTGTTTTATTTTCATTCTGTATCGACAGGTTTGCGTCTACACTTCGACTTCATATTTGTTCCGTTCGATGTGACAAATAGAGCAAAGTGACAAAGGAGTTTTTTTTTCTGTCTGCAAAACAAGCATAACATTTAAAACTCTAACTTGCCTAACTCTAACGCAAACTCAATCTTCTACCTGGGATGGTCTAAAAGTTAAGAGTCTGCACCTTCAACAGAATTCCTCTGCTCGTTCTACGGCGTGTGAGAAATAATTCACACCGAGCTTTTGTTATCACTCGCACTAACTGCAGCTTCTAAGGGTTAAAACATTCCAAAACATTATCCCATTGATCCCAGAACATCAAAACAAGACAAAAACAAAAATGCAGATAACATAGATGCGCGCAATGTGACAAACCCTCATTTCGCTCGCTACACCAAGAAGGGCAAAATATCTTGCGAGATACAGGGTGGGGGTGGGGGGGGTTGAGAGAGAGTACCGCAGGGACCCTATTCATTTCTCATCAACGGCGGCAGGTGCAGCACACCAAGGTTACTTTGCATTCGCTGCATACTGGGGGTCACCTTATGAGGTCCACCTCCCCCACACACATTCGCGCACATACACAGCCCCGGTGAGGACGGCACAGCGATCATTGGTCCCCTGCGGACAGGAAAGGCACTCAGATACGCCTCAGAGGGCAGTCGCCGTTGACAACAGCCTATCCCTCTTCACAGGAGAAAATACATATATATATATAAAAAGATTCCCCAATTCCAGCAGACAGAGGGCCTAGCCTTTCCAGCCCATGCAGATGGGGGGTGGGTGGGGTAGACAGAGGTATGCGGGTGGGAAAGGTGGGGGCAGTATAGCAGGGACTGGTTGTGGGGGGGGGGGGCTTGTCAGTCTCCTTTCTCAACATGTGCGGAAGGTACAATCAGGTCAATTCAATTCAAAGCCGATGCGACAAGCTAATTTTCCAGCCCGGTCATCTGCGGCCGCCTCAGAAGAGAGGCTGACATTGACAGTAGTCATTACAGTGACACCGGCTACAACCTGAGGAGAGGAAGAGGGGAGGAGAGGAGAGAGAGAGTGTGTGGACAGGACACTCTCCAAAGGGGCCACAGTGACACCCCCGCCTGCCATGTCCGCGGGAAAAAAAAAGAAAAAGAGAGAAATCTCTAGCCAAGCAAGAAATAGAGTTATAAGTTATAAGTTCTGAACCCTTTCATAAAGCCCTGGACTAACAAGCATACTGATCCTAGATATGTATGTAGAGACATTCTTCTAAGTCATTAGCATTGGCCACTTTGCTTACTAGCCATTAAGAAAGGAGACTTTGCTGAAAAAGTGCAAAACATCTGGTTCTCCGGCAAGTTAAGACACAGATGAGGTTCTGAAATGCCCAAAGCCGATGCCTTAGACTTACAGTTCATTTCATACATCTCAAACACATACTCAACCCACTTCTGCCACCCAGTGGACAGAAACAGGTTTGGTGAAACCCTCCAGAAATGCTCCAACCAAAGTGAGCGCACCAACCAAACACACATTCTTCCAAAACTGATGAACTCCTTGATGAAAGGAGCCAAAGGATACAAGATTTCCTCTGTTAATTATTTGTCACAGACATATTACTGTATTCAAATTGGCACAAACTCGGCTGATTAAGACATGGCTGAGGTAGGGAAAACAATAAAGCTCAGCCTAATTACTCAACCCCCCCCATCTGAGGACCTGAAAACATTTAATAAAGAAAAATGTCAATAGACTCGGTGACACAATGACAAATACATTAACTATTCCCATGAATATTTGATGGCTTATCTTGACAATAATGTGAAATATTACCTTTTTCCTAATTGACAGTCATCTAATGAAAGAGACAAAAAGCACTGGCAGACATTTTGAGTGAAATTCTTAGGAGCACAGCAGATTATTGCTTCTTTAATAGCTAAGAGGAGGGAGGGTGGTATTTATTGGTCTGATCATAGAAACGTTTAAATAAAATCGCCGTATCAGCGTGTCACTTAAAAACGTCACATTTGCACATTTGAGAGTTACTTCACAAATTGAAAACCTTGAATTAAATCTGGGAGTAATATCGCCCAATTAATACATTTCATAAAGGGAGGACATGCTGTCAAAATGAAAGGTTTACAGTCTATGCAACAATTAATCTATATAAATGTAAATATTTTATATAGAATAATCATATCCTGTTCCAGCTTACATATAAACCTCAAGGTTCAGTGCAAAGGTATCCTAGGTAGTTCACAGCTGCATAATTGCAGTATAAAAAATTGACAAATCAGGTACACTAGGATCACACTAGTCAGTCAATGCTGAAATGTGAAAGTCACATAAAAGAACAGATGCCACAGATTTTATGTCTCTTAATTTGTCCTTTGGCCATCACAATACAAGATTTGCCCAGAACAAAACACCACACACACTTTCAGACTGCACTCACAAACCAGAGTTCTGACCAGCAGCCCCGTCTCCCCTGAGATCTCACAGATCATCTTGTGAACAAATGTGACTTTAGACCAAAAAGAAAAGGGCAGATGTCATCAAGACACACATTCCAGAGGTAGTCGTGTGTATCTGCAAGTCTTATTTATACATTTTTGATTAGGATAAACGATTTTTATCCTTCTATTTAGGTCGCCTCTCCTTTCAGCTCGGTCTGTCACGCATGGTGTGAACATTGTGTTTTGCAGCGCTTTGAATGAGAGAATCCGCATTACAAGATAAATTCAGAGATTAAGGAACACATGAAAACCTGTCAGCCTCAGATCTCTCAGTCAGGTGTTTGAAACAGGATGTAGAAATGAGTGGGCTGAATTTTTATCTCTTCAGCAGACAGAGATCTGCTAGACTGTATGAAAAGAATGAAACGAGAACTACTGTAAACTCTAAAATAAGAAACTTAAGGATGGTTTAATAAACAAAGGTCAAGTTCAATTTTTGGGTTGTGTTTCCATTATTTTGTCTGATCTGTTGGCCTAGTGACTCCTCATGCAACTCAGTTCTCCTAATATATTATGTGAGCCCATGGGCTACAAATCATGCAAAAATAAACACAGCAGGTAGCAAAGAAAGCCTCATTCAATCATTCTAATTCAGCCTTTGAAATTTCAGCAGCACTGAACTATAATACTCCACAGCGGAAAGCCGATACAAAATTGCTCACTGAAAAAATCTGACAAGATCCAGGCAGAAGAAGAGACTTTAAACGTTGCCATTGTTAATATCAGTTATAATTATCTTTAATGAAATATTAATGTCAGTCCTTAAAAAGCTCGTCAAATGGATATGACTACAAAAGACTAACACTTTGCCCTGTTAAGCTGTGGTTTGATTTGTCTTGGAGGGCATTTTATTAAAGGGATGAACAACGCCCCCTGCTGGTCTTACAGCTTCACTGCTCTCAGGCTCTGAGCCATGTCAATGGCAGCTTATCAGAGCCCCTGAAATTGGGTGCAAGAGGGCATTATAAAGCTCCTTTTACCCATCTTCAATGTGCTGCCAACAGCTAGAAACCTTTTAAAACCTGATTTCCACACCTGATCACTGAGCAGAGTAAAGGACAGCTGTATATGGCTACTGAGTGTGAATAAGTTGTGGCAGCAGAGGCTTAAAGAAGCCAATGACTCTTAAAGTCTTGGGTAAAAGTCAATAGTGTCATCTGTTCTGAAGCAGTTGAGTACATCACGAGTAACATTACGCCTAACCACCTTATATTTAACTTAATGACAAGTGTTTGACAGGTGTTGTTATAAAGCAACTTTTTAACTTTTTAATAGCCTTTTTTATTTTTACTTTGCTAAGAAACAACGGCAGCAGGTTGGATGACCAAAGTATGAACAGAGCTGATGTGGACCAGAAAGAGAACAGAGTTCCCTTACAAATGAACTGTGAACAGAAAAAGAGCTGAATTCCCTTTCTGCTGGCCACTTTTTGAACCACTTCTAGAGGACCGAGTTTGGTTCTCATAAAGAGGACTATATGTGAAAACACCCAGACTCCTGTTCAGGGCAGTGGGTAGCCTAGTGATTACGATCAGAAGGTTGTGGGGTCGAATCCATGGAAGACTAGTGGCACCTCTGAGGTACCCTTTAGCAAGGTAGCATGGGCCAAGTTGGTGGCAGCCCCCTGCTTCAGTGAAAGGGTTAAATGCAGAGACAGAATTTCACATTGTTCACGTTGTGTGGTGTGATGTGTTCACGTGACTATAAGGGGCTGATTAGTATAAAAACAGAACCGTGCAAAAGCCTTAATCGCTTGTGAAAATAATGTTTACAAACTGGTTAGATAAGCAGTGAGTAAATAATCTAATG
>JBBPDB010000001.1:43556591-43583164 GCA_037974465.1 Brachypetersius altus | reverse complement strand
GAGACAGGAGGGTGAAACCTAATACTCTGGGGAATCCGAGCGGGGAAGACCGGGAGGGGGCGGGGCGACCGTGACAGCTAAATAGTTCAAGTATTGTGTTAATTTTAACAGCAACAACTGTGTAAAAAATAAAGTGCAAAACTAATACATTTTAAATGATGTAAATTCGGAGACACGACATGGGCAGAGTGTAATCTAACCACTTCTGTATTTAAGGTGGACCGACTGAGTTATGAGCCTCGTCGTGTTTTGAGAGATTGGGAGAGAGGGAGAGAGCAAAAAAGTCCCTGAAATAACCCCAAAGAGATCTTGAGGGAGAGCTAGGAATCTGCTCTGATATTCATTTTGCTTTTGGATTGTCTGCTGTAAATTTGTTGCGTTTTTGGAAAACGTGAGCAAACCTCTGTGCCTGGTGTCTTTTCCCCTGTTTGCTAGCTTAGACTCCAGGTACTCTTTGTTGTGAAATCTCTGCAAGTGCTTGATTAAATTTGTTGTATTGTACAGCTTAACCGTACTTCCACCCCTCGGAACGCACGGTGCAAGTAGCCATCTTGCGTTTTTGCCGTTTCCAAACTGTAGTATCTCCAAACGAGCATTTTGTTCAAAACAACGGCTCACTCAGATTGAAGTTGCCGCAGGTTCAAGGTATGGGGGCGGTGACGCATCTCGTATTACACAGCACCGAGTTTAAGACGCAACACAAGCTACGAACTGAAATATAGAGATCGGGGCTGTCCGACTGATATCCGATATCGGATTTACGGCTATATTGTACCCGATACCGATATCATATTCGATCAGACCCATCTCTAATTATAATGTCAAAGTCTCTGAAAACTGCATGTTCGTTTGATGCTTTTTGGAAGATTTGAGCATTGATTCAATATGTTTAAAAAGCACCATAAAATAAACAACAAAAACACTTTACCTATACCTGGAAGCAGCAGGAAAAAGAGTAAAAATACAGCCACAATATAGTAATCTTATGTTACATAGCCATAAGCCACAGAATGAACCACCATCAAACTGCACATCTTCGGTTTTTATGGGCCAGTGTCCGACACAGCTTGGTAGTTTTTCTACACATTCACTAAATCTGGGAGGTAAGAAATAAGAAACAAGTGTGTTTGAGCAAGACTATGCACCCCTATTCTACTCTTCCCTCCCCATTGCTAAATCAAAACTATGGACTCGTCAACAAAACAACCTTACCATCAACCAATTATGATACCACAGAGGTATGCAAAGGTTACAAGGAATGTTATGATGTCAGAAAAGTATAGTTCAGAAGTTAAGGATCTGAACTCAGAGAAATTGGGACATGTTGAGGACTTTAATTGGAATGTGCCGCCACTGTACTTTCCCCATCTGTCCCCACTGTGCCAATTACAGCACAAGTTTTCTAAAATCACACACACCTGGCCCTCTGACCATAATCTACTGACCACTAGTGAACACTACAGGAAGCCTCAGAGATACGGATGGAGAGAAGAGATTGGAACAAGGCAAAAAGTAGGACAGAAAAAGTTTCAACTGGGAAGAAAATGGGAACCAGCCACTTCTCTGTGATATCACACGGACAGCTTTAAGAATCATAATTCAAATTGCATGGATATAATGACTGGCAGTAGTTCTATAACAATAAACTGCCTAATCTTTGATTAAATAATCCCCTCAAAATAACAACACCTAGAATCTATAAGCTCTGTAAATAAAAGCTTGAGAATGGGCCTGTCCATGCCACGAGTCTTACCCCCTCCTCCACTCACTATATGTCACCCACCCAGATGTCTACTTTTAAATCAATGACTGATTTCCACTAAAAATGGTAAGTGACAGATGTCTGAAAGAGAGTGAGAGGAGTATCAGAGTACCGAGTACAGAGTATCAGAGAATTTCCATACCGTGTTTCACACACAGATTTTCAATACTGTACTGACATCGTTACTCTTCGTGGATAGAGATGTGTTAAAACTTATGACGGGTACAAAGACAGTTCATGAAGTGCAGCAGATAAGAAGAGAATATTATGTCTCTCCTGTGTGAGTTCTGCAAAAAGATAAATCCCTTGTTCAGCTGCATCCACACCTTCTTGCCTTTAATAACGGGGTTGTCGTTGGTGATGGTGACCCTGGCTTCCTGGTTGTCACGGTAACAAGCAGATGGGATTTTGTCTCCAAAATGCTCATCAGAGCAAATCAAATCTCTGAACCTCAGATTCCCCTTCAACAAAGTAACAAGAGAGCATTTTGGAGATAAAATAAAGAAAGAGAATCTGAAAATTACAGTAACTCTAATTTTACAGCAGTGCACACAGGTTTTTCTACCACTGCAGTTATGAATAGAGACATGAGGGTGGTTGTCTAGATATGGATTAAGCCTAATTCTGAGAAAATTCTATTTTCTGTAGGCTTAGGCTTAATCTGAGAGTAGAAACTGGTCCAGTGTCCATAAAAGGTATTTTATTTAAGTTTGTAACTCAATACTCCTGTAACTTTGATGATCCTGTAAAGCAACTGAAATAATAATCATCATCATCATCTTTATCATTATCATTTTCATTTACACAGAGCAAAGTATGACTGAAGGAATATCAAACGTATGTTTCAGAAGCATTTTACGCTGCTCCATTCTACAGTAATCGTAAGATAAATGCTGCCTATATATTCTACTTAATTGACTTCAGTTCATTATGGTGTCTTATATGATATGGTGTAAAGTATTCATTATGTATGTATTAAGCTTAGAGTAAAACACGCTGTTCTTCCTTCATTTCACCGGCTCTGAAACATGAACGTGTCACTCCTTCCTTTGTTCTCGTCTCATGCTGCCTGGCACTCCCTCTCCACTCCACACACATGCGCACGCGCGCGAACACACACACACACACACACACACACACACACACACACTTCCAGCCATCAGATTTTGTGTGTAGCACGCGCACAGATCGAGAGAGAGAGAGAGAGAAAGAGATAGACAGCAGAAAATGAGAGGGAAAAATTAGAGAAGAATAAGAGGTACAGAAAGAATGTACACATTCATGTGAGCTGGATATTGAATTAGAGCTCAATTACACTTAGATTAGGACTAATGCGCTTTCTACTAAGCCGCCAAAGCGCAGAAACAGCGTAATCTGCTGATATTGTGGCTGGGATTAAAGTGAAATCTCATTACGGGGCGTTTTGGTTGGGGGGGAGAAGGGGGATCGCGGAGATGGAGCTGGAGGCCGAAATCTCAGCGTGAAATCGCGATTGGTGGCGTGAACATGTTAACATGCAGGACACACACGCAGACTCCCGCGGGACACGTCTGTGAACGCATGGCAGAGCCGGCAGCCGCGATGTGTCGCCCGCAAACGATTAGTTCTTTCTGAACAAACGGGCTGAACCGACTCACCTCTCCGAAAGATTCGTTCCTAATTAACCTGCTCACCTCCAGCCAGTGCAGCGACACGCAGAGGTTAAACTGGCATAGTTCCAATACTACCGTCTGATGGAAATAATATCCTGAAATGAAAGGTCCACATTCGTAATGATTAAAAATTAGTTATGACTCTATGAAAACTATAGGAACGGTTAATGGACTTTTTAAAGATTGATTATAGCTAGGATAACATTACACTAGGCTAACCTTGAGAGTAAGATGTATTGGCTAATTTAATGTAATTCACATCTGGGGCACAAAGTACAAACCACCATGTCATTTAAATTTAATTTGAGGAACAGAGTTGCTTCTCCTCGTGGTGGCGTGGGTTTCTTCCTGGGTCTCCAGTTTTTCCCACAGTCCAGAGACATGCACATCAGGTGAATTGGGGATTCTAAATTAACCGTAGGTGTGTGTGCGTGTGTGTGTGTGTGTGTGTGAGAGAGAGAGAGAGAGAGAATGGTGTGTGTGCACCCTGCGGTGGGCTGGTGCCCCAAGGTTGAGTCCCTGCCTCGTGTCCATAAGGGTTTACAGAAAATGAGTGATTTGCTGCTCTTTTGCTTCCTGATGCTGCTTATGGGAAGTATTCAAGCAAGAAGAGGAAAAAAAACATGGAAGCAGGTTTTGTTAGTAGTAAACAGAATGTTAGATTAGTGGTAGTGTTAAAGTCCTTGACATATTTCAGAATCAGAATAAGACGGATCAGAAAACTGGATACTGGAGGATATTACTCTCTCATTGAGTCAGTGTTCCAGACAAATGACTATTTGTATGTAGAGGCATGTAGAGAAGTTTTATTACTATTGAGCAGTCATGTTGGTCTGAAATCATGCTCTAATCTCAGAACACCATCACATAGGAGGTGAAAACAACTTCTAGTAGGAGGTGAAATGCTTCCTTAAACTCTGAATAAATACCTGAACATTATTGGAGTTAGTAGCTAAACAGTGGTGGTCACTGGCTCCAATAATTCCTGTAGCTGCAGTAAACACTGCATGTGCTGTGATCCACAGTGTTGAGGTGGGAGTGATATCACAGTGTTCCGCTGACCATGTTCCAACAAGTCGGAAAGGCAGGTTCCAGTCAATCTAGCTTAATCTAGTGCACTGAAATCTATCTCTAACAGTTGATAATTCTAAGCTACATGAATTGTAGGCTTTCCCAGAGGAAAGGAAAATTCAAAATAAGCTCTTTTCTTTTCGCAGCCTATGTCTCCTAGACATAACTACCTCTGGGTCAGCAGCAGACAAACAGTAAACATGCTAGAATTCTACACGATGAAATAAATGTAAAATGTTCTTTCACCAAATAGTGGAATTCTATTTTGAGATGTCACTCAGAGTGGTTCGGTGCGAAATGGTAAAACGATATAATGTATCTGACTATGCATTCGTATCCCTTTCATGTAACAACTTCCTGTAAGGTAGTTTTTAGAAGCAATTTAGACAAAAAAAAACAAAGCTTGAAAATGATAGGATGTATTTGGAAAATATCAAGATATTGAATTTTAACAACACTGCTCAGCAACACTCGGGTGATGAAAGGTCAAAGTCCAGAGAGGTGGCGAAACTGCACATGAGCATACACCCCCGGCAATCCCAGTGTTCTTTGCCTAAACACAACCTCAGCTATCAAACCTGTTTTATTGCGGTGGTGTAATTGTGAGGGTGATATACAGCCTGGCCGCAAAAATACGGCTCAATTTCAGCACCATTCACATGCTGAGACCTGGTTAATAAAACAGGGTCTCCAATAACAGAGCCCAATCCCATTACAACACATTCAGAGTCCCTAGAGCCTTCACAGGGGCAACAAGCAACAATGTGTGTGTGTGTGTGTGTGTGAGAGAGAGTGATCGTGAACAGTGTGTGCATGATTGAATCAGAATGAGTGACGAGGGTTCTGCTAAAGATTTTCCCCCTTTCAGCTTTCAACTACCCTCAGCAGGCAACAGGAGGGAAAATGGCATCACACAAATGCTGTTAAATCTGAATGAAGACATTTTCACAGCACGGCACCCATGATTAACCACAAAAACATGGTTGGGCTATTCTGAGCACCTTCAGTGCAATTTGAGCTTCCACCAGTGCCAGTCAAGCAATAGTATACAAAAAATATTTTTTATCTTTCAGTTCAGTCACTAATTAAGCTGAAACATAACCTCTGAAAACATATACATTTCAGTAGAACTAACTTCACTGTGAAGTTGTTTAAGCACAGCAGGAAACTAAGTTCATTAGTTGTCTTTATCTTCCTGGCATTACTAATTTTACAGTTCATTGCAAACAAGTTTCAGCCACTATTTCCATCCACTTCAGAAAGCTCACATGCATGAGAAACTCTGAAAGACTTTTGGTGCAGTGATTTATCTTCAGCAAGTACCAATAAGTACAATGCATCAAGCTAAAGCCACTGATCCTTACACAGGTAACAATTTGCAGGATCTTCTGGAAAGGGGCCATCTATGGGAGATTTATGAGACAATAATGGATAATCTATGGGTAATCGTTGTGGGCTCTGTGAGGGATCTTTAAAATATATACATGAAAAATTTATGAGTAATCCATGGGGAATATATGGAAATCTCTATTAGTCATCTATATTTAATCTATCTGTAAACTATAGTTAATCTATGGAGGATCTAAAGTTAGTCTACGCTGATCTTTTGGTATTTCTATAGATCTATGGGAATCTATGGAAGATACATAGTTAATAAAATTGGTATGGTAATCTGTGGGTAATCCACGAAGAATATATAGTTAATCTATGGGGATCTATAGATGACATGCGGTTAAAATATAGGGATCTAAGACAAAACTATAATTAATTTATGGGCAGTCTGTGGAGGATGTATAGATAATCTATGAGTCATCTATGGTGGATGTAAAAATCTTAGGGCATCTATGTGTGGGAGCTGTGAGTAATGTGTAATATATTTAAGGAGGATTTATGGGTGATCTATAGGGGACTTGGTTGATAATCTATTAATGAGAAATCTATGAATTTAATCTATGGAACATATGGGAATCCATGTGTAATCTGTATGCAATAACAATTCATTAAGTCCCAGCAGGTTTTTAAAAAATATACATTTGTATTTTTCATTTCATTATTATACTTTAGAGTTCTTTTTTTGCTTATGATTGTAAGCATGATCAGAAATGTACAAAGCAGGGAGCAGGGCCGCTAATTTGTGTTCATTTGGTTGGGTCTGAGGCTGCAGGGGCTGGAGGTTAGGTAGAGTCATCAATTCTAAAGAGTTCCATTAACCTGCCTGTGATAAACGCAGTCCACATAAGACCGTTCCTTTCCCCCTCTCTCTCTCTTTCTATCCTCTCTCTCCTATCCTGTCTCTCTCTTCTCTCTTCCTCTCTCTCTCCTCCACCCCCTCATCCTCCTTTTCTCAGCGGTGATCCATCACACCCCCTCTGCTGATCCCCTGTCCCAGGCCAGTGAATTACCCAGCCATCAGAGTCCTACTCCAACACTGCGGAAACCATTACTGACCTGACACTTATTCATCAGCCAAAGGCACAGAATACCGATGTCAACGGAAAGACAGAGAGAAAGAGAGGTGGAGGGAAGGCATGACATGAGAGGTAAAATACCAGTAACAAAGCGTGTATTTGTGTGTCGAGCCAGACAGAACCTGCTGTAGCAATGACATGATACCACTTTTCCTTTTACACTAAATACTGAAAGTGAAACCTTGACACTGATTCATCCTGATTCTGATTCAGTACTGTTTTCTCTAAAAACACTAAGCTTTACTGTGACTCCCACACACAAGATCTGCTGTATGGTTAGCAAGTTCATTATTCTGCTAACATCATTTATTCTTATAAAGGTTTGAGTTGTGTGTATATATGTATATATTTTATATACCTATAAGCTATATGTACATATACACAAAAATGTCTACATTAATATTTCTATACTACTTGTGTAGTACATTTTTATACTATACAGTGAATAGCTTCTGTTGTTTTGCAGCTCGTAGCTATTCTGTCCACTTTCTGCCATAACAATGCAAATTTCTCACTTGTGAGACTAATACAAGTTTATCTTATCTCCATCTATCAAAAATATCCAGACATGCCATCTCATGTTTAAATTAGACTACTTTAAAGTGTACCAATCAATGTGTTCAGTTTGTGCACACTCAGTTTGTCTAATCTCCATAGTAAAGCTTTGCCAACAGAATAGAATTTGAAGAACAGGAGCCTAGGTTCATTATGTCCAACCCCAAGCTTTGGCAAGAGTGGTATAAAGGCCCCCAGCTTTTGGCTGTACAGCAGTGGAACAGTTTTCTCTGGAGTGAAGCAAATGTTTCTGTGGAGCAAATGTTACAATTCACCTCTCAGGTGGGGTTAATAGTCATAGACTCAGGGACTTGCAGGGATAGTGGCTAAAAGGTATGGCAAAATAACACAAATGATTGTGTCTGTATCAAAACAATTCAAAAAGTGAAAAACCTAATAAAACAAATATATTTTATTTACATTAAACAATCTGTAAATAAGTGAGTATAATCTGTGAACATGTTAACATCATTAACATCATTAACAATAAGAGTTTTAGTTGTGTTAAGACAACTATGTGGAGCCAGGCTAGCTGTCCTTATGAGTTATTTTTATGACTCAAAGCAGTGCTGCATTACAGCCTGAACGAGAGTTGGTTAAATAACACGGGAGTGAATTCTGACATTTGCAGAATGAAAACTTGAATAATTTCATGGTGCAAAAACTACTCTTAGTGATAAAAGCTCACAAACATCTGCTTGCTTTGTAAATGGCTAAGAGATGACCAAAAGAATATTAGACCAGAAGCTATTTAACCACAAAACAAAGAAATTGACATTTTACAGTGTTAGACGAGGGCGCCCTGTGCACCCCACTGTGTATCTATGAAGCTCCTCCAGGAATCTGCAGGCACAGCACATCACCATCGACCTGACGATGGGCCATGTGGCTGAAGTGCTAGAGATAACACTCATATTTAGCCCCATGTGTTCAATATCATGCACAAACCACTTTTCTCACACTATAATTTTCAGAAAGAGAGACTAACATGGACCTTTGCATTTAACAGCATACAGTACTCATGCCTACAATGGTAATCCATGCAACATGGATGTTAACACAGGTAGTGTCTGCATTATATATGCTCTACAGCTGTATGTACTATTCCTTGCACTTACATCTGTTCAGTTAAATGTGATTTTTTTGTTAATGAATAAAAGATGTAATTAATATCCTAAAGCTGTTCACAACACATGCACTCCTCTGTTTATCTGTACACTGTCTATTGTTTCATGTATATTTTGAAATGTATCTTCCAGCACTAAAAAATAAAGAACAAAGATGCTAACTGTGATTAGTATTATCTGTAACCTATTACTGTTATAGGGATTAAACTATGACTAGACAGACATGAACCTACAAGTGTAAAGATCAACATCTGTTCTGCTCTGTAAAGCCTCTCTTACCTGAGCTGTGAAAGCCCTCCATACCAACACATGCTGTAGTCAGCCAGAGCTACAGCAGGTGGTCTCATGGCTGCAGGTGTGTGTGCAAGATAATCCGATTATTCCTCATTAACCTCCAGATGCAGGACAGAGAGATCAGTCTGCATGAAAGAAGGAGCAAAAGAGGGGGAAAGGGAGCGACTCCCATCACCAGAGCTGAAGAGAGGGTGTGTGCATCCCTCTATAACACTAGCCAATCCAGCACAGAATGAGGAGTAGCAGCGCGCGTGTGCGTCTGTGTGTGATGCTCAGCCCAACCCCCAGACCCACACCCTTCCCCTCTTTCTTTCCCCCCTCTCACGCTTTCCTCTCTCTCACTCTCTCTGTCTTCACATTCTCTTAACCCTCTCTCTCTCTCCCCTCTCTCTCATCACTTTCTCTCTATCCTTACCTTTTCTCTCTCTGTGTTTCTCTCTATCTGTTTCCCTATCCTCTCCCACCCTTGCTCCTCTCTCTCTCTCTCTCTCTCTATCTCTCTGGGTGGAGATTGTATTGCACTGATGAAATTTTAATGGCTCCTTCATAATGAACAAGCAGTCAGAATAACTGTAATACACACACCTACAAGTGAATACACACAGATATAGCTGCCTACACATAAGCACATAATGGTATGCGCGCACACAATAGATGTGTAACAGAACCGCACAAAGAAAAGCTGAGGAAAAGCATGTTAAAATGTTATAACATATATTATTGTATTTAAGCAGCTGTTAATATAGATGTTATACAGCTACAGAAGCATAAGCACACACACACACACACACATGCAAATACACACACAACTGCATGCTGATATAATTATGCATAGGAGATCTTACTGAGTGCACACAAATACAACATTAAACAACATCTTCAAAATACACATGACTGGACATGGGCATACACACACACAAACACACACACACAAGAAAGAGAAAGAAATAGAAGCAGCTTGACACAAATTCTCTGTCATGAAAAAGACAAGGACAACCTGTATTCACTGTCTTCGGTTCTCTCTCTCTTTCTCTCTCTCTCTCTCTCTCTCCCTCTCTCTTTCTCTGCATGTCATATTTCTATCTGTCCCATCCTGCCGTTTACTTTCTCTCGTTTTAATAAATAAATAAATAAATACAGCCTAACAGCAGGAGACTGTATGAAACCCCATCAGCCATCTGCAGTCACACACACTTTCAGCTCAGATTGAATCATGAATCAAAATAAATCACAGCAACGTATTTACTATGTACATACATTAGGGTGAAAATCACTTCCGCAAGCGTCAGGACAAAAATCGCTACCCACTTATGGTCCATTTATATAGCCTTTGTCGGTTTAACGTACCAAAAACAGTCATAATTCATTTTTACATGACCATTTTCAGCCCCTCTAGATCCCTTCACTGTTTATAATTCTGTCCTACTCGCCTGTCCTTTACCGTGCCTCACTCAGCCTGAAACTCTCCACATAACTTCAGGATTCATGTGCAGGACTGAAGTATTGCAGTCTAAGTAGATGGAATTTACATTTTTGTAATTTTTCTAATACTGAAAACAAGCTTTTTTCTTTGTGAATTCAATGTTGCAAGATAATGACATCAAAACCTGTTTCCAGTTAATTTCCATTAAGTTGCTGAGTGGACTGTGAGGCGAATGGTTTATTTTGAAACTAACAATGTTTATATACTACATTAAACTCTCAAGTTGTTAAACAATATGAGGTTTCTGACACCATATAACTGTATTGTTCTGGTTCGCAGCCACTGGAGGCCGCGATTGAGTTACGCCGGCTCCCTGGCTCTGGCTCCAAGGACCCAAGTTCACGAGGCTGCAGCCCTCGTCATGGGTCCTGAAGCCCCTGTCTTAGAAGCTGCGGCCGCAGCCCTTGCTCCTGATGTACCCCAAACTCTGGATTCAGCTTAGCTTTTGTCGCCTGCCATGCCACCGCATGGAGCGAATTTGAGCCCCCTGGTGCTCCAGTGACACGCTGTTGAAGGGTGGTGCAGTTGGGACCTTTACGAAGGCCCGGGGGTTTACCCCTGAGATTTTTTTTTGGGGGGGGTGATGTGTGACTCTTTGAGGAGCTTCCCGAGGAGGGCTCCGCCCCGTAGAACACAGTGGGGCTCCCCGAAGGGGGCTGGAATTTAGCAATGAGGGAATCTAGCAATGAGCTTGAGTTTGTTTTAATTGGTTCTTGGTGGTATATGTCTTGTATTTAGTTCTCCAGTCCTATGTCTAGGTGTCGGTTCTTCAGGCAACTCTTACTACCCCTTACCTTTTCCGTGTGTGTATACTAGTGTCATTGTGTAACTTTTGTGTAAGTTTTGGCCCTCTAGCCTTCTTGTATTTGATTTGTAAGAATTTGACCTTAAAACCTTTTTATGTTGTTTGTAATAAAGAAAAAATAAAGATATTTTGCTTGTCACTGTCAATTGCCACATTCATATTACTGTGTTGATAGAAGGAGTGGGTAGAATTAATTCCTTCATTCAATCATTTTCTATTTTCACTTATTCCTTGCTAGCGTTGCAGGTAGCCTATTCCGGGGTCTATGGGCACAAGCCAGGGACTCACCATAGGCGGGCCTGTGAAGAATTGTTATAGCTAAAAACAATAGAGTAGCCAGTAGGCAATTATGTGGACATGAGGGGACATGATATATGTCCACAAGTTTCTGTGGGAATTTGAGCCCATTCATTCTGTAGAGTATTTAGAAGGTCAGGCACTGATGTTAGAAGGCCTGGCTCACAAGCTCTGCTCATCTTAAAGGTGCTGGATGGACTTGAGGTCAGTCAAGATTTTCCACACCAAACTGATCCAGCCATGTCTTTATGGACTGTGCTTTGTGCACTGGGGCACAGTCATGCTGGAATAGAAACATTCTTTCCCAAACTGTGCCCACAAAGTTAGAAGCATGGCGTTGACCAGAATGTTGTGGTATGCTGAAGCAGTAAGATTGTCCCAATACTTTTGTTCATATATTGTATTTATTGTTTGGATTGTGTATAAGCAGCTAAACACCCAGTAGCAGTGAATCATGAGACTTTGACCATACTTTCGTCCATTTTGGCTTATAAGCTTCCATTGATCCCCAATTCTGTGCAAAACTAAAGAAGCAAACTTCAAACACCAAACATGTCTAGACTACATTTGCAGAGGTGTGGGGGGCTTGATTTTTGATTTTTTTAAAATAAATTATCGTTTTAAAAACACTCAACTCCTGCTAACAGCTTGTCTCTTTGCCGCTGATGAGCTGTGCTGTGCTGTCATCTGAGAGCCGCAGGAAATACTCTGAAGTTGTGCATGTGTGTGTGAGTCCTCTGAGAATGTGTCAGCTGAGTCCAACCTGTTGGAGAGTGGGAGGGAGTGAGCAAGAAACTGTTTACTTTAAGCTCAAAGATTTGAATTTAGATGCCTGTCTACTGCTGTGATGAAGCTCTGAAGAACCAACAGAGAAGCTCGGCTGATTTTTGGGCAGAAATTGCCGCTCTGCTTCAGTGGAGACTGAACAATTTTGCCTGCTCTGGAGAAACTTTTGGTCATGATTTGTCAAGTACTACACAAGCTCTGAATTTAAAAGAGCCTCTGACTGTAGCAATAGAAACCTTACTGCTTTTCAACCAACTGAAGATCGTGTGTTTTCTGCAACCAAAGGTAACATAAGAAATGAATAGCAATATTAAACCATCCTTTACATTTGTTGACATTTATGTCCCTTTCATAGATAACAGTGCTACTTAGTTTCTGAAATTGCACCAGCAAGTCTATTCGCCAATTTTTACAATCTGTTTTCCTGGATTAAAATCCGAGATACGTTTATGTGGGTTCTGTAGGGTTTTTATGCTGATTTCAAATCTGTGTTTAGTTTTTCCCGCATGCACAGTTTTTGAGATGAAGTTGTTATATATCGCAAGATAGTTGGTATAATTAGCATATAATAATCATGTGCTGACTGTGGTAGCTGACTGACACTGATCATTATATCTATGCCACAGTGTCGCCTGTCTGACTTCACACTGAAAATATTGAAACAGTTCTTGATTGGTGCCTGTGGTTTAATAAAAACCGGATGCAAGTCTATTGCAAATCTAATACTACTCATAATTGTAAAAGTTGATGTGACTGAAAAACACAAGAGGTGTGAGGTGGTTTCTGATGACTACAAACATTTTTTTTCGTTGATAGCTATGGTCTTACCAATAGGAAAAATTGTCAATAAGTTGTTTTATGCTAACTTTGGTGCTAATACCAATACAAATCATAAACAGCTTTAAAACTTAATAAGCAATTCAATTTGCCAATGTGATTAAACTTATCCATAACCTACAGCATGAGCTTGAAGTTAAACTCAAAAACATGATAAACAAACAAGTAACAAACGAGTCACTGTTCTTTCAGGACTTATGTAATATGCAGACTTGTCATATGCATTACTGAGCAAGTTCACAGGGCCGGATAATTATGCTATTTGTCTAGGTCGGAGTATAATGCAGACATTGTGCAAACTTCTAGAGTGTTCACTTGGCATGCAGGCTTTAGCAGATTTTGCTCATGGAGTTAAAAAAATTTATAGTAAAATCTAATTGAGGACAAACAAAATACATATTTACAGTGTAAACAAATGAAGAAATACACAAATTATGTGCCAATGTGCAGATTCTATTTCAATCACAGAAGCGACTGTCTCTCAACAGGTTCTAGTTTCAGATGACTGGTTGAAACAGCACATCAACTCAACCTAATAATATTCTGGAAATATGAGGGCAGTCAACATTAATATGCTAAGATGAACAGACTGGCATAACTGGTGGGATAATATTTTGGAACAGGAAAAGACATTCTAGAACACTGTGAATGGGTGAAGATATTATAGAACAATGAGACTGAAGGAGGTCATTCCAAAACACTGTGAATGGGGAGTGTATTATAAAGTCACAAATGTTTGTGTTTGCTGGGTCTGTGTTCTGGCATTTAATGAGACCTTATCAGTGATTTGTTGATGGGATTTCAAAAGGCTGAGGTTAAATGCAGGTGGCTCTACCTTCATGGCATGAACCACGGCCTCAGGTTTCTGAGCTGATGGCAGGTAGCTTGTAATGGGGGATGGCAAATCTCCAATGGGGAGCCGGGCCGTACCCTGTGGAGGAAAAACACACATTCAATAAAAGTGCTTTGACTCACTGAACTAAACAAACACACCTACACACTCTCATCTGTCACAAAGATGTGATATTTCAGTTGCAATTCGGAAGTAGGTATCTAAGTTGCTGGAACAGGTTGGGCCTGTTTTTCGGAGTTAACCCAGGCACAATGTGGGTTAAATCATCTCATTAGGACTCATCTCTGCTAGCGCACCCCTCGTGGGTACGGAACGCTGAGTGCATCAACAAAGAGCTCTTTGAATGGGCAAGGCCTCGCGCAGCCCTGTTTAGACACAGCTTTTTGAGTTCCAGTCTAGCGTTAAATCCACAACAATTGAGCCGGCATTCCAGCAGTGGGGCCGGGAGCAGAGCGCTGAGAGAGAAGAGCAGCAGCTTACACTCGGCCAGTGCTGCTCATTTACAGCTACCAGCAGACTCTCCCTGGGCTGCACTGATGATGTGACATCCAGTACTGACTAGGGGTGTAACAATACATTAACTGTGATGCATCAATTCTAAAAAGTACATTATTTTTTAGTCGAGCATCAATCCATTTTGAAATCTTTTCTTACAGTAGATTGCAAATAAAATGTTACAATTAAAATTACAATCATATTAGTATATCATATAGTGGGTGATATGGAACAGTACAACATCATTTACCATATGAGGCATAATATTTAATATTTAAGGTTTGCAACAAGTTTGAACAGACAAAGGCAGAAGTGTCACATCTAAAGGAACAATTCATTCTATAATGCTAACATAGCTGACAATGAAAGTCAGTGTTCACTAACATTATTCAAAGGATATCATTAGTATGCACAGCTCATTTATGCCTTTAATATCGCTATAGAACACATGACTTTGTTTTGTTCTTTTGCAAAAAGTATAGGGCCAAAAAATCTTACCGTTCGTTACACCGATTGTCGTTCCCTACATGTTCTCAGTTGCTAGGATGCTTTCGAAGTACTTATCATAATCATAATATACTCAGCAAATTGTAGTAATGCTTTCCTCATATTCTCCACCCCTAGACAGATCGCATCTATAATCACATAACCTGAATCTCTCACCAAAAACAAAAATACATTGTTGCCTTACAGATCAAAATCATTTTTTCTCATTGTAAAACCTAAGCAGAATAAAAAAGAAAACCTTATTCCTGTAGATCTGACAGAGGTCCACCATTGCTAACAGGCCAAAATTAACAGCACTGGGTCCAGATTCTTGGCACTCTGGACACTGGGCCAAACTTACAATTCAGTGCAGATGTGTCAAATTCACAGAACATGTCAAACACTGAATTGAGGCAGTACTCAAACATGACATTAACTTCCCACTCAAAATGAGAATTATGTACGTTTTTATTATGTAATAGTTTGTAGCAGTCACGCACATTCCAAGAAAGGTATGTTAGTATGTTTCATCATGACGATCCGAGTGAAATCCCTTGGTGCATGTTTCGTTGACATTACACTAATACAATCTGATGGAGAGACGACAAACCAATCAACCCATGTTGCTGTGCTCCTATCTGGAGCCATGCCACAGAGAACATCTGTGTGATCGGCTCAGAGGGGGCCCCTAATTACACAGCATTAGTCTTCTGAGCTGCTGGCCAGCAAAAGTCCTCTGGGAGCAAACAGCATCCCCCTCGATACTAGGAGCTACCTACAGCGCAGCAAGCCTGAGGACACCACCCCGTCCCACACACCCCTACCCCACTGAAGCGGCAGGATTACCAACATTCTGCCTGGACTGGATCCTAATCATTCATTTGAGGAGCATTTGAAAGCCTCCATTTACTTTGGACGGCCTCCCAGCTAGGCTTGACTTTAGAGGCGCGAAGCCCCAGATGATGCGCTAAGCGGCCCAAAGCCGCTCGAATGCCGGCTAGCGAGATGCTAGCCCACACAGCTGAGAACACAAGCTTAGAAGCTGACCGTGAGTAAATCTTCACAAAAAAACAAACAGACAGAGCACGACTGGCCATTTCTTAGAGTGCCAGACAAACTCAGAAGAGCTTGACCCTAGGCCACCCTCTGCTTTCCACAGGCTTATAGAGCAATAAAAAAGCCCTCACAGGCTATTACCCTGAGATAAAAGACATAAGGCCCTATACAGTAAATCCATTATGACTGACTAAACTCATAGGCAATAAATAAAACTAAAGGATGATGTGGGGGCGTGGCTACAGATACCACTGATAAGGGTTCAGATTAAATTAGATATCTTGTTGTGTCTTATCAGTGCCTTCCCTACCAGTGCATTGGTTGCCTGCGCCTAGACAGTCACCCATGACATCACTGGAATACAAACTCAAATCTTCTGATTACAGAAAAAACCTGTGTCAAAACATGTTGTGTATGTGAACTATTCTTTGGCATGAAAATAAAATATGCTATATATTTTAGGGATGTGACTGAACCAACAGTCATATTTCACAATACAAAGTTTGGCAAAGGACAGTCATATTGTTCAGTAAGGCTCAACTAAACTACTGAATTATAAAATCTAACAAGCAAAAAATAATTACACTCCTATTTTTATGGCTCTGAAATTGGTACAAACCAAACTTTTCATATCAGTGAGGCCTTAGTTCAGACTCCAGTTAGCCTGGACAAATTCATCCAATCAACAAGGGATACGAAAAGAGGTCTACAAATACCTTAAATTACAAATTTGTCGTCTATTTAATCAATAGAGCCATGTGTATTAACGTGCTACACTCATCAACAACATCAAATCCAATGTCAGATTAGATTAAGGCTGAACACCACAAAATAAATGCTGTAAATGAAAAAGAATGGAGGTATATTTGCACAGACACCCACATTTTCTCCAGTGACGTCATATTTAATTAAGTTTAATTCGGTCTTCAGACTTAATACATCACAGTGCTGTCGACTTTAATCAACAGGCTGTTAACAGGACAAGTCCACTGCATTTGATCTGGGTTAAGAAACATTTGAGACTCAACCTGGACTCAATTCTGTAGGGAAAGACTAGTTTTACCAGGAGTGGCACGACTTATTTATTTATTAGGTTTTAAGTGAATAGATCTGTCATTTTAATCCGACATGAACATGGAGTGTGTGATGAATATAGAGTCTCATATCAATAATTGCAGTGAATTTAATCCAGTGTGAATCTGAGGTGTGTGTTTTCTTTTACCACCATACAATAATAAATTTACAGTGCAGCAGTAATTTGAAGTAAAAACAGCACTATGAATGAAAATCGGTATGAATCTGTAGTGTGTGCAGATTTACAGTGTGTAGATCGGACAGTATTAATAGCAGAATGGATCAAGTATATATGAACACTGTTATTTTTACAATCTGGCAGTAATAACTGCAGTGATTTGACTGAAGGTGGAACTCCCTTAGTAATAATGGTCTTGTGGGATAACAACCCCTGGTTACAGGCACAGCTGCGTGGCGTGGTGTTATTGTTATTGAGCACTGCTCATTTACAGGTACCAGCAGACTCTCCCTGGGCTGAGCTGTGGATGGAACATCCAGTACTGTCTAGAGGTGTAACAATACATCAACTGTAATGAACATGATTCCCATAGCCGAATATACAAACATCAATTCATTATAAAATCTTTTCTTACAGGGGTTTGCAAAGAAACTGCCAATAGAGAACATCATTTTTAGAGCTGACTACCATGAGGCTGTTATAGAAGAGTTTCACAAACTGAATAATTTTGATAAATCAAACGGTAGAAAAATACAACATCATACACTATTTGTCATAATATATGACCCTTCAACTGGAGTAATCTGTGGGAATTTGGGGAAATTGCACAAATAATTTATCCCTAACCAATCAGGGAGTAAAAGTCTGCCATATATTACACTATTCAACTCTAGTAAGACAGCTGCAATAGTTCTTTAGAGGTAGAAGAAAGGTTTTAAAACTTTATTGAGTTAGTTCCAGTAGAGGAGGGATTAGCATGAGGTCAATGTGTATGGGGATGTTTTTTTGATACTCCTGTTCCTCAGGTACTCTAACAACCGTCTCGCCCTACCAGCGGCCCTGATTACTGTTTCTGCAGCACGTCCCTGCATTATTTAGAGTCATCATCATCCCTCTGTGTTTGAAGTGAAAGTTCAAAGCCATGCTAATGAAGCAGTGAACCCAGAGACAGGGTCTCTCTCTCTCTCCTCTCTCTCTCTCTCTCTACTTTCTCTCTGTGCTGCCTGCCTCACTCAGAAAAAAACAGGAGTTTAAAATAAGCCCTGTCGTCTCTCTGGATGAAACCCGCAGTGCACTCTAATTGATTTCTCCTTCCTGTGGAAGCTGCCCGCCATACAGAAAGTGGGCCGAGCACGCAGTTTTAGCCTGTCACAGCCCATGAGTGCTGTGATTAGCTAAAGTGGGGGCTCTGCCATCCTTGGGGCTGCTCGTGACCTTTTCTGAGGAGAGGAGGCGGAGGAGAAAGATCACCACCTCAGGGAGTGAAACGTCAAAACAGCAAGAGAGAAAGAGAGAAAAAGACAGAGAGAACGTGGGTGGTGATGAAGAGGAGGTGACGAAGAACAGTCTCTAAATACAGAAGTGTTTGTTTGAAGGAAAACAACCGTTTTCAGCATAATCTCTATCAGCTGCATCTGCATCTGTCTGCACGGCATCAATTGCCACAGATAATAACTGACACATTTCCCTGTATTTAGAAAAGAACAGCAAGTCTGCTGATTGAAACACACATAACAGAAGCCACTGGGCAGTTGCTGAATTCTGCAAATAAAGGTTTCAAATCTATAATAGATTGTATAATATAAATATGAAACTAATACAAAAATACTTTCAAACACTGGGGCAACAGAGTAAAATAGCAATTACAGTTCATTTTAAATTGTATTCATTTTAGAAACCACATCTGGACCAAACAGACAATCACCGTAGTTCCTTGCCCTCCAGACCAGTATGACCACCATGGGTCACCTGCCTATGCTGTCCACCCTCTAACCTGACTTCTACTCTCACTAATTATTACTCACACCGACTCAGATGGAAGCTACTGCTACAGATTCTAACGGATCATCTGCACACTTTTGTCTCTCATTGTTATTCATCTCTGTAGTGTTTTTCTTTCATTCTCCCTAGTTATCCAGTGTCGACCACAGGAGGACGGATTTCCCTTTTAAGTCTTGGTTTCTCCTAAAATGTCTCTCTAAAGCTTTAGGGAGTTTTTTCTTGCCTCTGTCGCTTTTAGCTTGCAAAGCTGGTCCCGAAAGAAAAAAGTATAAAAGTTTTACAACATTCAAAAATAACTTTTGAAAATTTAATGAGAGAAAAATATATGCTTCAGAAAAAAAAATATTGACTGACAATTCAAAAACTGCCCAAAGGCTTCTACTATAAGTGAGATTCATCATGAATGAATTCTGTTCTTTTCTGGCAACCGTAAAACACATGAGTATAATTATCTGTGGTAATCGACTGTACACGACAGATGTAGCGGATAGAGGTTCGGTAGAAAAAGAATGGGGTATTTCTTTAATGCGCTTTCTCATTAAGACATCCAGCAGTGAAGCAGCGGATGGAGGCTGTGAGCAGCGAGAACAGATGATGAGGGGCTTCTATGCTGGCTCAGCTAAGCATGAGAAGCTAAATAAACATAGTGTAACGCAAAATCTCATGTGAAGCACAGCCATGCAGGTCTGTTTTATTGCTCTGTGTTATTACTGAAGTCTGAGAGATGTTTACACAGTGATTCAGGTTATTGTCTCCAGCTTCCAGAGGACAAGCAAGTATGTGTTGGGTTTGGACCGTCAAAGTTGCTGAATCTGGAGAACTCCTGTTGCAATAAAAGAACATGACTTCAAAAGCATTCAGTATGAGCCCTTTAGACCATCGTGCCTCTGAGGTAAAGCGAAGCGAGAAATAAAACCCGGTGTGGCGAATGTAAAAGTATTCATCTGAACTTTGAAAGTACAAACTCTCATGGTCTGAGTTAATTTCAGACACAGTTGCCTTCAGGTCATTTCCAGGTTAGCAGGTATCCTTTAAGCACCATAGTGAGACAGAATGTCTCCTGCAGGGCTACACAACCCCCTGCAAGCATGCAGGAAATCATCTCAAAACCACATGGCTCTCTGTTGTCTGCTCTCCATTTTTCAGAGGCATTTAAATAAACAGCTCTGAAGCATGATGTGAAAAATCTTCTAAAACAACCAGAAATGTATTTGATTTCTCACTTTTATCTTCTTTTTATATGTTGATTCTACATACCCAACTAATGATTAATATTGATGAATTACTAAAATGACAATGTTTAATGTCATTATTTCATTTTCCTTCATAATAGTACAGACTAAAGCCTAGCTACATATATACTCTATATTTCTACAATAAAATCACTCCAACGCACCTTTTTAAAGGTCCCATGACATGCTGATTTTTTATGCTTTTATATAGGTCTTAGTTGTACCCTAATACTGTTTCTGAAGTCTCTTTCCGAAATTCAGCTTTGGTGCACAATTAAAGCCACTTATACCCCTTTTCCACTACACTGGTGCTGGTGCCAGGAGCCGCTTCTGGTGCTCGGCCGGTGCTGAACTGGGAACCAGCCCGTATTTACACTAGACAGAAATTCAGCGGGAGCCGCATGATAATACGTCACAGGTCACGCCCACTAAACAGAAACAAACATGGCCGAACTCAGTTCCTGCTTGCTGGATATTCTCCAAAATGTTTGGATTTATTTCAGTATCCAAATGCAGCTTATTCAGCGTGTTATTACCGTTGAAAGAGATAGACATAGACAGCGATTAAATTACTTTAAATGATTATGAGGAGGAGAGAGGCGGGGCAAGGTGGAGGGTGGAGGAGGGGCCTCTCACACGATCGCATTGACAATCTGTGGAGGTTATTTTTTAAGGGAGGGGTGAAATTCTCTGGGCGGGCATACCATGAGAAAGGGAGGTAACCTTTCCAAAACCTTTCCAAATTCCAGATCAGGCCATCTGAGCTGTCTTTCTCTCAACAGCGGAGCAGGACCATAGGCAGGCTAGGAGAACTCGTATTAATGTGTAAAAATCCCATAAAGTGAAAATTTCATGTCATGGGACCTTTAATTACTTTTAAAGTGATCCCTTTAGCTCATTTACCAGACTTTACTGGAAAGTGTTTTAATAGAAGGACTATGAGTAAATGAATAAGCTGTAAACTAAAAAAAGCAACAGCAAAGCTGAAAAGCTATAAAGATCATTGTTCCTCTAACTGGGCAGTGATGAAAACTAGAAACTGCAATCACCCTATGCTTAGATTCACGTGAACTCTGAACTCGCACAATGAAAATCATGTCTCTAAATTATTGAAAGCAATAAATACATTTGATTAAGCTTCATTAACATAGCTATCAAGGGAAAAATGCTGGTACTACATAAAAGCGTCCTCAAGCTGAGAATGGTGTCTTTGAATAAAACAAGACAATTATAATGATGATGATTGATAATTATGATCATCATCACCTGTTTTATTATTATTATTATTATTATTATTATTAGCTATGCCTAAAGCTATGCCTACAACTGAAAAAAAATAAGCCTGTCATCTTTCTTCACAGTAGCCGTGAACTCCTAACTGTTAAATTAGCATATCAGTTTGAATTAAGAAAATAGTTTTAGACTTAACAGTAGAGGTCAGAGAAGGTGGAGGGTGAATAAACATAGCCTGTAGTGCATACGTACATTCTGCAGGGTGTCCTGGTACTTAGACAGAGAGGAGAGCTGAGACTCAGAGTGATACAGAGACAGTCCTTTCCTCAGCATCTTCAGATCTCCAATGTTTCCCTGTGAAATAGTCACACACTTAACCATTGTATTTATACATAAAGGCATGTAAAAATTATACATGGGCTAAAAACAACTAAACTAAAAACATGCAGAACACACAATACTGAGCTGTAATACAGAAATTCTGATAAAGACTAGGATGTAACACCACTATTAATTCCTTTTAACACTGTGTGGCTAAAGGACCATTGCTTAACGGCAGACTGAACATGGACAGAGAAAACAACACAATTCGATGAACTACTAAAATGCCAATGCATTTTCCTCAAGCATTTTTGCAAATGTCACTAAATCTAATGGGACTTCATCCATATTTAACATTCTAAATATGCTAAAATCCACACCAGTATGTAATTTGTGGTGGATATTTTGCAGATCTGGCGTTTCAAATTGTTTTGATCAGTGGGTCAAAATTACCCTCTTTGCTGATCTTGTAAAAAGAAATAGTATTCACTGCATAGCTTGAATTTTGCATATGTATGTGTAAATATATTTATTTATTTTTGGAAACTGTTGGAAATCAATTTTTTTTTTTTTGGTAAATGTCAAACAATCTAGAGGGACATCCACACTGCATGTGTGCAATATTCTCCAGCAGACAACCAGTACATCATTTCGATTTGTTAAGCTGGTGTTTTATAGCACTTGATTTCGTAGGGGATCATAATGTCCTCGTGTGACACTTTGTTCATCTACTCGTTTCACTCAGGACTCATATCGAAATTAAAGCTTTATCTTCATTGTTCTTCTATTGTTTTGTAAACGGAAGGGCTGAGGAAGGGTCACAGCTTGTCTGGCTCATTACCATCTCATCTATTTGATTAGAGGAGGAAGATGCCACTCAAGTCAATAAATTGCCCTCCAAGTCTCTCAGGCAGCAGTCATTACGCAGAGAGTCTCCTCCATCAGCAATCTGAATTATTATTGATGAATTCTGGTTGTTATGATTGAGAGCTTGCCAGCGGGACGCATCGTGTCTCCGAGCTCAGCCTGCTTCCAGACGCGGTTTTATTTCCACTTGGTTAATCCAGCTTTCTGGAACAGGAACAGGACTGGAGCGCTGCTGAGGGACTAACACAGAAGAAACACATCCCCCGTGTTTGGACACACAGCTGCAGCATGCACAGATCTGACCATCAGCACTGGGCTCCCGCACGAACCCGGACAAGCTTCCAAACATAAGAAAAGAAACCACAGCACAAGACTTTCCAAATATTGTAAAAGTCTGCTTTTGTATTTTTCTGATGGTTTGGGCAAACACATTCAATTTCTTACAAAAATGATTATACATACTGGTGTACTGCGCTGCCATCCAATGTAATAATTCACGACTCGTAGGACAAGCCATATGAGCTCTGAAGCTATACCAGAAAAAATACTGTCTCAAAAACTTTTTAACAGTTGTTTTGCACCGTTCTGTTCAGTACATTTTGCACTATGACTTTTTGGTGGTGAACTCATTCAGTGATACTTCTTGGCACATTGTTGCTCTGATAAAGATCATAAGCACACCCTCAAACATTCCACAAAAGGTTGTCAGAGCTAAGTCATAGAAGAACCACTTTTGGTTCCTTAAAAACCTGTTGGAAAGAAAAGAAAGATTGCGAAGTGTGAAGAACCTTTAAAAGGCTTACAGAATTTTCACCTAAAGTAACTGAAATTTAGGGGTGTTACCATTAGGTCAATGTTCTTTCAGCTTTAAAAAGTTTCTTCACTCTAATTTATTCTAATAAAGGGTTTTTATCATCCATTGAGAAAGGGTTCTGGGAGAACCAAAAGTGTAGGAAATGTCTACTAATGTATAGTAAATCAACAAGAAAACTTTTGATAAACAACTAAGTGAATTCTGTCCTTTGTCTCATATAATATAAAAAGCCTGCTCTGCCCATGTGGGGAACAGGGTGGTGTTATAGGTCAAAAGTTGAAGGAATGTTGAGTTATGGAGCTGAGGAACAGTCTCCCGTCACACTTCATAAATACTGTCTGAAACTCTGTGATGTAGCTTAGCTGCACCTGGCAAAAGAACTCAACACACAACTAATCTGTTTGGGTGTGGAGCATCTCCAGAGGATCTGCCCAGGCTGCCCCACGCTAGTGTGTATCATGAGACTGCACGGTGCCTGATCCAGAGACAGTTTTTCACTTGATATTATCTACCTAATAGAGTGCTTTCTCTGAGGTCTGGGAGCTGATCTGTATCCTATTCACTTTTTCTTTTATGGAATCGCTTACGGGAATAATAGCATGTGTGTATGATTATCCTGTGTCTGGCTTTTCTTCTCCCCAAAGCTGCTCTCTGTGTGCTGAATGCTGCTGTGTGCCAACAGCTCATAGCTTTTCACTCGAAAGGATTACTGGAGCTTATGGGAGGTTGTGTCCTTTTTCTAAAAAAAAAAAAAACACTGTTTATGTGGGTATGTGCGTATTTAGTGTTTGTTTTTGTCTATTTTGAGGGCAAAAATAGAAATCACAGAAGGACCAGGATCAGTATTAGAAGACGAAACATAATTCACCAGAAAATGTGTGTGTGTGTGTGTGGAGGGGGCGTGGGGTATGGGTGTGTGTTGTGTTTGTCATGGAACAGTCCCTGTATTGTAAACCGCTACAGCTCCACCTGAGCTTTGTGATTTTGTTCTTAACTTCCTATTATTATTATTGGCTGCTCCTCATTCAGTCACAGTCACACTGCGGCGTCCATCTCCAGGAAAACGCCTGAACATTTCCTGGAACTGATGAAAGTTCTGCTGAGCAGACATGACTTACCCACCCCAGCTCTCAGCTGGTGTTCTGGTCTTTGTATTAAAATAAGGGCTGAATAATGCTTTAAAAGTTGTTGTTCTTGTGAATGGAAAAAAATGTTTGTCACATTAAAAAACATGTTTAAAACTGAACCAAAAAATCCTATTCCTATCCGCGGTGGGCTGGCACTCACCCAGTCCCTGGGATATTTCTGTTCTACTCAAAACATTTTACCAAGCATTTAAATTTCACTGTGTGACTTTGTTCCAAAGCCTTTATTACTATGAATGTTTCTGAAGAAATATTTTCATCAAACAAAACATATGTGAAGGATAAAGTTTTTTAAAAAGAGGCAAAATAGATGAATCAAGTTTGATTTACATTATAATCCAGCTCAGGTGTGAGCTTTGGATAAAAGCGTCTGATAAATGCCGTAAATGTGTGATTTGGACCAAACAAAATGGTTCCAATTCAGGTGGAAAGTTGTTGGAGGTCATAAGTTTGGAAAGAGTAAAAGACGGATTGTGAAAAAACCTTGGTCTTCCATCAGTCCACAATGAGGCAGATTGAGTCACACAACATGACAATAACACTGGAGTAAATCAACAATAAAGCGGCTCAAATGGAAGAAATTACATATTTAAGAATGGCCATGTCAGTCCTGACCTCAATCCTTGTGAAATGCTGTGGCCTGATCTGAAGCAGCCCATTCAAGAAAGACTTCTCAAACGTATACAGAAACGGTAAAGAAAATAGGTCACAGAAAGCATCTCGTCGATGCTGCTGCCAAACTCTGGGGTTGTACTCATTACTCAATGAAAGGGTTCACATACTTTTGAACGCAACACAACCGGGTATACTGGCTCTTACCTGGGATAACACCTGCTTGTTGTCGTCCTCTAAAATCCGGACCTTTGTGTCCAGCTGACGAATGAAGTTTGACGAGTCTGTGGAAAAGTCAGATACGAAATGATTATTCAATTGCACAATAGAACAGAAAGTGCCTTTTATACATATTGGAGCTGTAGAAGTGATGAGTAACAGCCTGTACAACAAAACCTATTGCACTGTGGAGCCTCTAAATCACTGCCTAAAGCCTCCACAATGGGAACATATTTAGAAGATTAGCATCTATTTGCCAGCATAATCCTGCTTGTTAATAAGCAGTTTAATTGTACAAGTGTCTTTCACAGCTATTTGGTCCCCTGTGTATCTCAGTAATCCTAAAATTGCACTTCTTCTATTTAGACACTGACAATATCGCAGGCCAAAATGCACCTGCACAGTTTCAAATGAAAGACCGAGCAAGAGAATTCCGGGGCAGAAATACACAGCTAATCCCAAAAACCAGAAAATGGCAGAAAAGCTTGTGTTTTAAACACAATAAAAAAAATAATAAAAGAAAGGACCTATTCGGTCGAGTGAAAGTTATGCTACCTCTGACATAGATCAAGAACTGAGGATTTTCTCAATCTATTGTGTCTTAGACTACCTCCAACGTCACAACTGGACAAACAAGGTCTGTAAAGGTCAAAGCAGTGTATACGTTTTGCAGCTATATTGTTGGTTTTTTTGTTTTTTTGTTTTTTACAAAGGATAGGACCTCAGATCCTTGTTTAACCCTTTTTATCACAAATTAATAGTCTTTAGTGAATTACTATGTCTTTATATGTCACTATATTATCATTACACAGTACCTGTTTGTAGTGGTCTCCTAATAGCATTTGCCATAAATAGTTTTAAAGGGTCCATAACATGGTAAACTAGCACTACATAAATTCTGAACCATACAGTTTACTCCATAGGCCATAAGGTACACACATAGAAACTAAGTTGCCTGTTCTAGATTCATACAACATATAAAAAGTGAAAAAAAGTGAAAGTGATCATTCGGTCATACGTGAACACACCACTGCACACAGTGTGAACAGCACGAAATTCAGCCTCTGCA
>JBBPDB010000001.1:43542958-43550219 GCA_037974465.1 Brachypetersius altus | reverse complement strand
TGGGGACGGTACCTTGCTCAGGGTACCTCAGCGGTGCCTAGCGGTCTTGGGAATCGAACCCGGACTTTCTGGTCGCACTGTTATGCTACTGTTAAGCCTGCAATATTTTATCTCTACCCATAAACATTGTACTTCAAGGATCAATAACATATGCAAAACTTTAGACACAAAAACCTAAAAACTAACTATAACTATAAGTCTAACTATAAACTATGGAAAACAGTACAACATTTAACAAAACACAAAATAAAATTATGGAACCCAAAATATAGCTAACAAGTCTAATATAAGCTTTAATATTAGCTAGGAAACCACGTTAGTTATAGTACTATCTACTAAGGGTAGTATAACTAATTACTCTTTGCTTCTATCCGATACAAAAGCTTCAGGCTAAAAAAACCCCATAAAATTACTCGCAGATTGAGAAGTGTATATTTGAAGAATATCAGTTTTCTGTAATTTGATGAATAAACAGTACTGTGTACAAATCTTAGAAAACCCAACGTAACTACATAGCATTATAATGATTTTCAAATAGTCATTAAATTATTAAAAATGACAGAGGGAGGGGTAGCGATGTAGAGCATGAACGTTTTTTGTTTATAATGCCCATCCCCTTTAAAAGTAAACACTGGGATTCTTTAAGGAGAGCATTTGGAAATGGTAAAACTAACAAACACATACATAGTTGACATAGAGTCTTTTTTATATATATATTGTCTACGACTTCAGGATGGTACTGAATGTCCTTTGTTAAACAAAACAAATGTATGGTAAGCTTGTCAGGGGCACCAAAATGCCTGCATGAACAAAGCTGTGGAACACTGGTGTATAAGGCTAAAGGGCCTTATGTTAAGGGAACTGTATGTGGGAGTGTAAAGTGTGAAGGAGATGGGTGTGGATGTGACTAGCCATGTTTTTGGAGCTGCATTCTCTGCATAGGTGTCCTGACCTCACTATCTGGAAGTAATGGAGAATCCACAAGGCAAGTAAAGGCTACAGAGAGTGTGTTCACCACATTCCACGGTCCCTGCCCTTAAACCCCACAGTCTACTGCACAAAGATCACCCTTCAAAGAGAATGGACTGTTTCTGATCATCAGTAAATGAACATAAATATATATCCCATAAATAGCTATCCATAATAACAATAAAGAAGAAATGTAGAAAGATTCCAGGAACCTGAATATTCCAAGAGTGTTTGTGTGTGTTCGTGTTGATGTGATGCTGTTTGAGTGAGACTGCAGAAAGACTCTCAAGCTCAGGCATTCTGCTGTATCACACACGCACACATTTCAATCTCAATCCAACTCTCCCTTCCTTCCCATCTCTCACTGTTTTCTCACACTTTCATTCAAACTTTATCCCCATCTCTTTTTCTCTCCCTTCTCACTCTTTCACATTCCACATTTCTTTCACACTTCATCTCTTCTGTCTCTGTCTGTCACTTTCCATTCCCCTCGCCCTCGCTCTCTCTTACTCATCTGTCTCTCTTCCTTTATCTTCCTCTTTCCCTTTCACTCTCACCTACTTTCTTTCTGCTTCACTACACCTTTCTCTTTCCCAGCTCATCTCTCACCATCTCACTTCTCTTTTCTACACTTCACCTTTCTTTCTCTTTCTTTCTCTCCTTTTCTCTCTATAATTACCTTGATTAGCTCATTGCCCCCGCTGCCCTTTCTGCTGTTAAACTAAGTCCTGCAGAGTTACACACCTACACAGCGGAACAAACCCATTAGAGTCGAGAGCACCCTGCAGAGAGCTTGGCTTTGGAATGGAAAGGGCCATATTCTTTCAAACGAGACATAGGAGTCAGCGCTGTTGACCTTTTGACACCGTGACCAATAAACCATGATGGGTCATATGGCCTTTATACTCCACTTTAAACCCCAGCAAGGCTGCTGACGCCATTTTGTATCGTCTCATCACAGGTTTGAATTGATTATCAATATCCTTACCTACCACCAGGTGTCAGTACTGCCTTGTATATGTGTCTAAGATGCTTCAGACCATTTACACAGATCATAACTCAAAATGATGCATTTTTTATTGCCTAAAGGGAAAAAGCAACACGTGAATGATAATGGGACACTTGATAATCACTATTAAATAACTAGTCCACGCACACAGCTGAGCTGTTCGGTAGTAGAACTGCGGCAGGGTGGAAGGGGAGGCAGAGGCTTCTCTTGGGTAAGCCTCTTTGCCTTCCTTGTGACCCTCTAATCTAACTACAGTACATCTGATCATCTGACCCACAGCCAGCACACAAGCCGATTACAGAGGGCCAAGCAGCCAGGCCACAAATCAAAGCAGAGAGAGAGAGAATACCTACACTTTACACACTTGTTTCACCGTCATATGTATATATGTGTACGCAGAGAACAAAAATAAATACAACTAGGTTTTCCCAGACAGGGATTAAGATGAGTCCTGGACCGCACAGCATTCTGAATGGAGATGCCCCACTGAAAGGATTTTCTTTCTTCAGTATCATCACTGCTAGTATTAGGCATTCTTTGCCAATAAAGCCACTTTAGATAGAGGGAGGCAGAAAGAATGGGTAAAGGAGAGAGGGCACGCAAGTGAGAGAGGAGGGAACGCCCCCTCCTCCTGCATTTATCATTGGAGTGGTCTTCCATCTCTGCAGAGCTGCAATGCAGTAGAAGCAGCAAGCAGCCTTTTTTACCCCTATTTGGGGTTGTATTGAGTAACCTACACTGACGAACATCCTCAAATAACACAATATACTATGATAAATGGAGGTACATCAAATGTCCAAATGTTTGCAGGTTCCTCTGAAGTTAAGGGTATCAATACACTGTTTGTGCCCCTTTATTGAAGTAAAAGTGACCATTCTATCACACATGAGCATCGTGTGAACACCACAAAAGTCTTCCTCTGCATTTAACCCATTCACCAACTGAAGCAGCCAGGAACACAGCAGGAACCAGGGAGAAGTGTGTGGGGATGGTACTTTGCTTAAGTACTAGCAGTCTTGGGAATCAAACGCATGACTTCCTGATCGCAGGGAAACACCCTGACCACTAGTCTACCAGTTGTGATTATGGCTGTAATCACCTCTTTTCTTCTGAGAAGGTTAGCTCTACATGGAACCTTGCTGCGATTAGCTGATGACATTCAGCTACAAGATCATAAGTGAGTGAGAAAACACCGTTTCAGTGCTCCACAGCTCAGTGCTGGGGGGCTTTATACCACTCTAACACTTGGCGCTGGGCACGGTGACTTCATCCTCACGTGCAGCAGCTTCAGCATCCCATTCTGCTGGTTACGCTTTTCTATGGTGATTATAAAAGCTGCATAATTGAATGCCTGTCAAATGGGTGCGCCTTAATGTAAGTGAATTCACAAATTAGATGGATTGTGCATGGATTCCCCATTCATAACATTAGCTGCAAAGTGTGTTCTATTATTAGCAACAGGAAACAGAGGATTACAAGAGGAACTACTTCCTTTAAGCCCTAAGTATCTGTACATATAGACAAACACACACAGACACACACACACACACACACACACACACACACACACAGGGAGAGAGAAAGAGAGGGAGGGAGGGAGGGAGGGAGACACAGGTGACATGAGATGACCCTCTGAATTGGTCTAATTAGTATTAAAGGGATGGCTGCAGTCCTGAGCCCCTCCACCAGTCAAACTCTATAGCACTTGTGTTGCAAACAGCTCCATCCTCATCCAATCTCCACTACTACTGTTGCGGTCATCTATCAAATGAAAACCTCTGCAGGTTTTAATGTTCCTGAAATGTCCAGTTGGCCTTTACACTGTGTAAACATTTCATGACGGTCTAAAAAAAAAAAAAAAACTTTGAAATGCTGAAACAATGTTTTGCTTTGCTTCTAATACAGTGCCGATAGTGACAATATACACTTCTCAAACTTCATATGCCACACCCTGATCTTACAACTGAGTTTATTAGCATTACAATGGAGAGACATCTTCATTTCTTAGAAATGAAGCTGTCAGGAAAGTTACACCCTCCAAATCTGCCACTGCCCCTAGTCTTAACTGTCTGTAGCATTTCAAATAAAACATGTTGCACTAATTCTTAAGAATTTGTAGCCATAAAACCATAAAACCCAGCTCATCTAACTTGACTGTCAAGACAAAATAAATCTACACATGATGATTTAAGCATGCAGTTTACATAGCGCTTATTGCTTGATATTTTCATTAACTTTGTAGCTACAGTGCAAAATTAAAGAAGCGAACCTCAGACACCAGACAAGTCTTGAGTGATTGAATATGTTTTGGGTTAAGGGCAAAACTGTGTGAGAGCTGACACTTTTTAAAAAAAGGTAGAGAAAACAGGGCCCCGGCTTCACTGCATTCACGCAAGTGTTGCTGCTCTGGTGTCTGAGATGGGCTTGACTTAATTGGAACGACAGGGGGATGTGGGATGGCCTTGGAGGACGTCTCTGTCTGTCTTGTCTTATTGTATCAGAGCTTTGACCCACTTGCAGCTCTGTGTTTGTATTCTTTCTGCTGATCATTTGTTGGGTTTAAGCTGAGAGGAAAGGCCATCTCCAAGAAGCAGTGTTTGAGCGTATTAACGTAGTAGCTGGCTGAGAGTGGTACTTGTAATCAAGCTGGTCACAATCTGAGCTAAAGGCCGGAACAATCAAACAAAAAAAAACTGCAAAGCTTGTATAAACATTTTTTGGTGTTGCAAGGGTTGAAGTCCAAGATAATCATATTGAAAGAATTACTGTATGAGGACTTTAACCACTGCGCAGTGATCATGCCATATCCGAGGTCATGTGACACTGGTAATACACCATGTGACATCTATACACCCATAGACCCACACATTCTAAGTATTGGGACACCTAACCATTAAATCAGTGGGGACTTTTATGACACTGCTTTCAAATACATAAACTTTAATATGGAGTTGTAGCTATAACAGCTTCCACTCTTTTTGGAAGGCTTTCCACAAGATTTTGGAGTTTCTCTGGGAATTTGTGCCCATTCAATCTACTGTTTTCTCTTTTGGCTTTTCCCTTCAGGTGTCGCCACAGCGAGTCATCTGTCTCCATTTCGTGTGGTCTTCTGCATCCTCTACCCTCACACCAACTAACTTCATATCCTCCTTCACCGCATCCATAAATCTTCTCTTTGGTCTTCCTCTCAGCCTCCTGCCTGGTGGCTCCAACCTCAGCATCATTCTACCTCTGTAATCACTGTCTCTCCTCTGGACTTGTCTAAACCATCTCAGTATGGCCTCTCTGACTTTATCTCCAAAGCATCGAACATGAGCTGTCCCTCTAATGTACTAATTCCTGATCCTATCCATCCTAGTCACTCCCAAAGAGACCCTCAACATCTTGTGTCCATTCATTCTGTAGAGCATTTATGAGGTCAGGCACTGATGTTGGATGTGAAGGCCTGGTTCACAATCTCCGGGGTCGAGGCCAGGGCTCTGTGCGGGCCAGTCAAGTTCTTCCACATCGACCTCACATCGAGTTCTACCATGTATTTAAGGACCTTGCTTTCTGCGCTGGGACGCAGTCATACTGGAAAGGAAAAGGTACTTCTTTAAATTATGTCCACAAAGTTGGAAGCATGGTGTTGTCCAAAATGTCCTGTTATGCTGAAGCATTAAGTTTGCCCTTTACTGGAAGTAAGAGGCCTAACCCAAACCCTGAAAAGCAGGTGTTGCAATACTTTTCCATATAGTATATATATATATGTGTGTATGTATATGTATGTATATAAAAATAACAGCCTTTGTTCTGAGTCAAACAGGCAGGCTTGCTTATGGAATCAATAAAACACGTGTAAGCTTAGCTAGCCGACCCGCCACTGAGATCATATGTAAAGTTATATTCTAACAAAAACAAATGTGCACCCCCTGCCATCAACTCTTCTCTGACCAGCACCGGGAAATAAGGTTTGGTATGACAGAGGCCCGGGAACGATTTAAATTACTCCAAGATGTGAAAGAGGGGTTGGGCAAACAGTGCTGTATTGTTGCACAACCCTGTGGGTCCTGTCTCTAGTGTTAAGCATTTCCCCATGAAACCTGAAGCTACTTGACTTTCAGGGAGTTTAGATACAGTGAATGTAGCAGTATGGCACTGTGGCAGATCACTAGAGAGAGTGTAGAGCAACCTGAATTAATACAGCATAGAGAAAACAGTAAATAATCAATAACTAAATGATCAATACATGTATTTTTTTTTCTTAGTGTTTTGTAGCTTTGAAGTTCCAAACGCATTTACATGGCATCAAGGTATACTCTAAACATGTTTACACAAATCAAATTAAATTAGTAAATTAAAAAGCATGTTTTTAATGACTACATTGCAATTGGAATGATAAACATTAAATCTGCATGTCTTTATAAAGCCCTGTTCAACATCTGAACATTCTCCAGATGGGGCAGCTTTTAGGACTCAAAACAATGTTGTGAGAGAAATTGTTGGTTTGTGGAGTAATCTGAGATTGGCCGTGTTATAGGTTAAGAGCGCCACATATCACAGAACAAATCAATGTGATCTGATGTCAGATGAAATGCAGGGACACGTTTTTCAGTTCAGTGGAGAAAAAAAAAAGTTTCCTTGAATGTTTGCACTCTCCACTAAACCATCAAGGGTGAAAGGAACATCTGCACATCTAAAAGACATTTCTTCAAGTCATGTGGTAACAGAATCAGCGGTAAACGAACATTGACTAAAATAGTCTGGTCAATTATAAATTATTAAGAGAGATTAAAAATGAGCATGTAGGATATGGGCCCTTTAATGTAACTAATCTTCAGTGTTATTCTGTTTCACATTGAGAATAGAATAGAATGGAACAATACTGATGTTTACAGTATTCATATGACTATTTTACCACAAAACAATACAAAGTATTTCATCACTCTAACATAGACGATGAGTTAGAGAAGTGGTTCTGCATTATTTCAATGGCATGATGCATCTAATATCAGGAGATATTGTTAAAATGTACATGTACAGAGCAAGTAAGTCTGCAATTAAGTCTGCAAGCGCAGATAGTACAGCTAGTACAGCTAAAGCTACACCAAACGGCAGCTGTCTCCTTCATTAGCCTTATTTTATAGGGGTATTATTTTTTCTGCTTTCTGTAAACTGACTCTGACCAAAAACGGAGTGAGCAGAAGGAAGTCCAAGAGAACCGATCCAGTTCAGATTGCACAAGCTCAGCAGCCGAAGGAGCAGCTCGGGCAAACTCAGATTTCAGTCATTAGCTCTATTGTA
>JBBPDB010000001.1:43492958-43537958 GCA_037974465.1 Brachypetersius altus | reverse complement strand
TCTATGTGCGAATTAATCTAGATTTCAGCATGAATTCAACAAACTTTGAGTTGTAGCACACCGTTACTGTGACCATATAAAATGATTAATGCACACATTCAGCACATAAGTACGTAAAAACAAAAACAAATGTTTAAAATTGCATTTTGTGTTTACATTACTGGCTTGATTAATAGAATGCTGTTGTGTATTGTTATGCTTATGTTTCTGTGTTTATATTACCTCTGTTAAAATATCACCTGCAATAATAATAGGAAGTTTATTTAAACTGAATTGGTTTGAAAATAGTATAAGCTCTACTCTTTCTGCCATACTGAACTTTTCATGAAAAGTTGATATCTCATTATGTGAAACTCAATCCATCATTTTCATACAACTATGTGAATAAAGTAGGTGATATTAATTTACAACCGCTTCCGGGTGGAGGTTGGGAAAATGAAGAGAGATAATTAATCAAGATACCATACAGCACTAAGCTTTCCTCGAGTATATTAATGAGCTACAATGACCCTTTATAACCCAGACTGTATATTTTCACTCAGATATATTTCATGTTGGGAAAGAAACAGCAGACCTTGTAACTAAGTGTAAGTGTAACTGTAAGTGTTTGTACTGTGCTATGATCTTGGTGCCATCTTTAGTAAATTAAGCTATCTGCAAGGTTATTTGCATATTTTATTTATCAATACACAAATATCATTATATTATAAATACAATGCTTTATTACAGCAGATGAGTAGCATATAATTAACTAAGTTAATTTCTGGTAGATGTCCCACTGTTGCTGAACTCACAATTCTTAAAAGATAGAATAAAAATGTGGGAAAGGAGTGCAGGGGTGGCTACGGACTTGAATGAATGAAATGTCTCACATTCTTTATCTTCCCTTTTTTTGTTTTCCATTGTACTTGGTGTAATTGTATCTTAGTCTAAATAACATGCTTTGAATACTGAAGGTTCTAATCATTTTTGCTTCAATTGTTTCATTTATGCCTTGAGTCACTGAGGATGAGGATGGGTTGGGGTGGGCTGGGATGGGATGGGTTGGGGTGGGATGGGTTGGGGTGGGATGGGATGGGTTGGGACGGGGTGGTTCCTGATATGTTATTGTCATCATGTGATGATGTGATCTTGGTTTTTATAAATAAAAACAATGAATTAAAAAAAAAAAAACAATTCTTAATTCTTGTACACTTCATTTAAAAAATGTGATGATTTGCTTCATCTTCCAAATTCACCCAATGAATGGATCAATACAACTTATTACAAGTTTTATACTATTGTACTGACATAAAACAAGAATGGCATTTCCGTCTCGTGTAAAGTTAACACTATTGTTACATTATTTTGTTTCAACAGTGACTACGGAATGCTTTTACACTATTTCAGTGAAGTGGGTATGAAGAGTCAGCTTTCATCAGTTTTAGGAACCTCCACATCATGCAAAGGTTCTATTGTGCGAGTTCTGCAACAGAGGGACATCTATCAGGAACCATTCAAACATGATGATCATGAATAATTACCATAGAGGCATTTGCTATTAAGCGTGTTTAGATTGGCCTTGGGTGTGACCATTTAAACACCGAAAAGCTCCCCACAATTGAATCTTTATGAATCTTTATATTTAATAGTCTACAGTGTCTTTTCTACTGTTCCAGTAGAGTGGTAACCCCATTTCTCAGAGAGGAATGTTTTGGCCGTGCACTCAATCTGTCCAGAGTTTTGGACCGAGTTCAGACAGGAAAATGGATGATCATTAAAAGGATTTTCGCTGACGGCTGTGTTGATGACAGTGATGCCCAATTACTGTGGGAGAAAATTCTAGAAATGCCTCAGCACGAGAACTACCTGTCAGTCCCGAAGCAAAGACAGACCCACAGTACAATCGTGGTATAGCCTACAGCTCACATACTGAAGCGCCACAGAAAACAACTTCTTTCTAAACCTTCTGTCAAAGGTTGCATGTTGACTAAAATGTGTTCTGCATGAATGCATGGAAAGCAAGCCAGTCAGGACATGCTTCCATGTCATAACATTTGGAAAAAAAAAGGTGTATTTACACTGCTATAGCTACAGGACAAGCCACAGCGGGTTCAGTGTAACAATTCAGCACTAGATGGTGCAAAAATATGACATTGTGCATCATGGAGAGTGGACATCAAATGCAATTACATTGTTTAAACACCAATAAACACCCCAGACCAGCACCCCTACTGCAGTGTTTTCAACAAGGTGTGCAACAACATAATTATGGACTTTTTTTTCATGAGAACTACTGTGAGAACATCTTATTATGAATCAAATCTAAGGCAAGATGCTCTGAAACACTCCACCAGTCTACTGCATTTTTTGAAGTTTGACCTGTTAAAAACAAACATGCCAAAAGCACTCTTTGGAAAACAAAAACACTTTAGGAACCTTTCAACAGTTTCCGATTTTTATAGAACCATGAAATAAGAGAATAAAAGGTGGTTCTTTTTCTATAGTATTTCCTGAAGGAACCCCTTTTGCATTTTAAAAGAGCCCTTAGAAAACAATAAATACAAATGAGCATACAGTGAATAACACAGAGGCTCAAATCTGCCTATGTCTACCAAGGCTAAAACATTTCATTAACTTCTGTCAGAGCTATTAGAGCCAAACAGACTGATTTTAGTTAGATTTTTTTTCTCATGTCCTTTAACATAATTCGTCCCACAGAAATGCTGCCCAGAGCAGACTTCAGCCAAGCAGCACAAACTGCCTGAAGATCGTTCTTACCTCATTACTGAGGGCTGTGTGTGGCTGGGGGGAATGGCTGTGCCGTTATATAACTCACTATGATAAACCTCGTCTTTACAAATGGGGAAAATGGAAGCGAGTGTCCAGAAAAGTGGAGCAGCACTCTTCTGAGACTCAGCAGGCTAATGGAAAGAGGGGGGAGACAAAAAAAGAGCCTAAAGGGTTTAGAGAGACATCCTTATCAGTGTGCAGAAAACAGAACCTCCTGTTTTAAATAGGTTGTGATAGCAGCACTCCAGCACATCAACAGCTTTGAAAATAAAAGCATTCAAAAGTGAAGATTTGAGAGGATGGTTGATGGGGGGAGAGAGAGAGAGAGAGAGAGGATGAAATGGGGGAGACACAGGAGAAGGGAGAGAGAGAGACTGGGGAGAGAGAGAGAATGAGGAGAGGAGAAAGAGCAAAATAATAGAGGAGGTTAGGGAAAAAAGATAGATAGACAGTGAGAAGGAAAAGAGAGAAGAAAGAAACAAGAAAAGAGTGAAGGAGAAAGAGAGAGAAAAGAGAGAAGGAGGAAAAGAAAAAAGAGAAGTGAAAGAGAAAGAGAATGAGAAAGAAAAGAGAAACAGACAGAAGAGAAGAGAAAGAGAGAGAAATGATCAGGCTCGGTAACAGGGCTGATGAGGAATGAGGAAGAGAAAAAAAGAGGAGAAATGAAAGAGAGATGAGAAACAGAGAGAAGAAAAGAGAAACAGAGAGAAATGCTCAGGCTCTGTAACAGGGCTGATGAGGAATGAGGAAGAGAAAAAAAGAGGAGAAATGAAAGAGAAGAGATGAGAAACAGAGAGAAGAAAAGAGAAACAGAGAAAAATGCTCAGGTTCGGTAACAGGGCTGATGAGGGATGCTCTCAGGCTTCAACAGAATGACGTTATGCCTCCATTCAGGGCAGTGCTTTTTGAATGGCTCTTTCCCCTTTGTGCTCTGAACAATAGCATTGGACAGATGGCCTGAGCACCAAAACCCCAGCCCACAACCTCTCTCCCCCCTCCAGACAGCGGCAGGGGTCCACCAGCCCACTTCTCCAGAGTCTGGAGGCCCTTTCTGATGTGTGGGATAGGATACAAGTGTATGAGGAACAGCAAACTCAAACTCTGATAACTTACAGATTTGTTCCTTCACTCAACTTCACCGACCTACAGTACTTTACGAAAGTCAGAAATAGCTATGAACATTGTCTAAAACTATTAATATGGTTAGAAGGTGTGATTCTGACAATGTACATAAAGCTAGCACTAGGTGAGACATTTTTTACAATGTGTTGGTTAGAGGAATACTGATAGAAACCAGAGGTTTAGTTCTTGATTTCTCAGGGCATCCCACTCATCACATAAAAGGTCCAACAAAAGCACCAGATTTAATTTAATGAAGAAGTGATAAGGTAAACTAAGTATTGCATAGTGTTATTTGTATGTATTCTAATGTTGTATAGTGTATGTTCTAATTCTTACTGCACAGCTAAATATCGATTTCCTAAGAGGCCTTTGGCCCAATACTGTAGGTCTATTATAAATCTCCATACTTGTAATACAAACATTCTCAAAACAGTACTTATTGGGGTAGAAATAAACAGAGTCGTTGTAGTGTCACAGTGGCTTAGAGTGAGTTTTTGTGTTCTGTCTCAGTTGTTGTGTCCTATACTGCACGCAAGCTTGGACTTGTGCAAGGTATAAAGACACGCACAAACATTCAAGCCTTTCGAACAGACGGGGTGGCAGATTAAGGGATTTGGAGATTAAAACAAGAAGCTAAATATTAGTAAAGCCTAAGAAAAGCCAATTGCCTGGTTATTGGTCTGTTTTTCATACTGACACAAACACTGTTGGACAAGTAATATATAATTCTTTATTTTCCCATCATCCACACACAAAATCTGTGAAGAAAACAACAGATTTTTTTGATTACAGTGGCACTTGTCAAGGGTTGGTGTATATTAGGCAGCAAGTGAACAGTCAGTTCTTGAAGCTGATGTGAAAGTAGGAAAAAAGGCAAGCGTAAGGATCTGAGCAACACTGACAAGAGTTCAGTTGTGATGGCTAGAAGATTGGGTTCTGCTGGCACTAATGAAGATGCTTTCTCTTTCAATACCATCCCAAGCCTATTCCAGAAAGGATTCTTTCAAATACACCCCATCACTGTTCAGGAATGGTCGGAGGCATCTGACGAAGAGTTCAAGGTGTTCCGAAATTCCAGAGATCTCAATCTGAACAAGCTCCCCCACCTTGCAACTTACAGGACTTAAGGGATCTCCTGCTATCATCTTGGTGCCAGATATTACAGCACACCTTCAGAGATCTAGTAGAATCCATGTTTCGAGAGCTGTTTATTGGTGATCTACACAATATTGGGCCAGGGGTTTAAATGCTATGGCTGATTTTGTGAAAATTCACACATTACACAAGACACTGAACAACCTAGATCAGCTTAAATAAAGCAGGAACACAAACAGATACATTTATAAATGCATTTTATGAGTCATTGCACACATATTTGCAAAATGTATCTCTTTAATGCAAAATGAAACAATACAGCAAAGCAAGCACCAGGAAGTCTGAAAAACACGGTCTGTATCTGTTACAGCTAAACATAAAATATGAAATGTCCTTCAACTGATCTAGATTGGGGAGATCAAAATATGCAAGCATCCAAGAGAGCTGCAAAAATGCTATGATAATATAGGTTTCCCCTTTCACTATGGCACAGGGGTAATGAATGCATTTATTTTACAAGCACTTCTTTATGCTTAGGTAGCTTCTTCTGAGCCAAACAGATGAGAGCAGTGAAGCTGAAAGTTGACCTTGTGGCTGACAGGCCTTGTACGTTGTGTTTAAACTTGCTGTGAGCAGAGCAAAGGGCTGCGAGACACACACCAAATCACACATGGCTATAAAGATCCAGGACAACACTTAAAATGAAACATCACTCCAGTCTTTGTTGAGACACAAGGGTTTGGGTGGAAAACCAACAATCGACACCAAGTTTAGCCCCCCAACCTTGTATTTAATCAGTCAACCATGATACGCTTGGCTGCTAAAGCTACAAGGCTCAAAAAGTAATATACAGGCTATCACAATGTTTAGCTTTGTGCTAAGTGCATGCCTAAATCCTCACACATTTGCCTCAAACTAATATATGATTAAGTAATCACCTTTGGTTGACTAATAACAGTCGGTCATTCACTGTCAGAAATCACAAACAAGTCTATTTATCACTTCAACCGAATTTGAGGCAACTTGTTATTATTATTTAATTATTTAATCATGCAGTGTGCTGGATGCTAATAGGCGGAGTGCTTCCGTAACAGGTCATCCACATTGTAACTCTAGTACAAAACTAAAAAAGCCGACTTCAGACACAAAACATGAACCGGCTGAAAGACTACTTTTGAGGTGAAGGGAACATGGTGTACAGTTTTTCCAAACCATCACTTTAAGAAATTTATATAGCTTTATCAACGTGTGCGGTAAGACATAAAAGTATGAACATATATTATTCAAAGGCTTAGAGAGGGAGGAATGGCCAGGGGGGAAACAAGTCAGTGACCTTTTAAATAAAACAAAGTTATACTCTGTAAAACCCCGAATCCTATGCCTTATATCCTGTCTCTGCTTTTTTAGGCCCACTCTAAATCCTAAGGGATCCATCAGCAAGCCGATAAAGGCTCCACCACGCTCACACACCTTATACTCACTGTTAGCTCTCTGAACAAAACCAACTCCAGCACCCCTCCCCTCTTACCCCTTTCTCTTCCACAGAGTGATATTTTCCACAGAGTAAACCTAAGCAATGGGGAGTGGTGGTGGAGAGAGAGAGAAAGAGAAATAGAAGAGAGAGACAGACAGAGAGAGAGAAGGAGAGAGACAGACAGAGAGAAACAGAAAAGAGAGAGACACAGAAAGCATGTGAGAGAGAGACAGAGAGTGAGCATATGAGAGAGAGAGAACTGTAACATGCAACTAATTAATTCAACCTGGACAGACATTCTTTAGCTACAGTATGCAGAAATGGAAAGTCCAAGCCCATGTAAGCATGTGCAGATGTATTTGTTCAATAGTTTTTAAATCCTGCAGACTCTGTGTCAGGTTTAACCAGTTCCTGGTCAGCACAGACAGCTAGAGTTTCTGCTCAATTCAACAGTAAACTCTATAGCCCTTTCGAGCACATTCACAAAGAAACAATGCGAAACTCCCCTAAAAAGTGACATTTTTATCCTCTTGGAATGTTGAAAGTCCACACAGGCAGGGCAGCATTTTGAAAGTGAACTGATTGCAGATTCTTTGTAAATGACTATTTGTCGGATCATTATCACGCAAAAAGCATGTAAGCTAATGAAAGGTTAAGCTAAAAACTCTACATAAGACTTGAAACAAGGAAAAGCCATAGTACTCTATTTCAACTTCATTGAGAAAGGTAGAGATGGCATGACACCACTTGTTTTCCAGATACTTTCAGAACTGGCCAATACGATACCAATCCAATATTTGTTTTAAATTACTAGGTTTTCAAATGAGCTATGATTTTAGCTATCGTGCTCAGACTAGTCAAACATTCTGTTCTTTTTCCCCTTCCCATATTCAATCCAGTATTTTCTGTTTATATCTTCTTGTTATCAAATACCCACTGACTTCAACATGCAATTTCCAAGGAAACACAGGTCTGCAAATTCAACCCCCACTCTTAACTATTCATTCAACTTACAAAATTTTTACGAACTTCTGCAACTTTGCTCCTGTTGGATGTTGGACCATTGAAGTCTAAACGAATAGGACGTGCCTACACCAACAAAATCTCAGTGGTAATCTCCAACGTTGCTCATTCAGTATGACCAGATGTCCAGTCCAGGTGAAGCCTGTCTGATCCAGGCTTTAAATAGTGTCTAACATTGAAGGCTAGACACTGGGAGAGAGAAGCAATGGAAGAATGTAGGAATCTGATTAGATACAGAATTGAAAAGAGTTCTGTGGAGGTAAACAAGCAGCACCTAGATGCTTTCACTCCTAAACTGGATTCTGGCCAAACTTCCATCCAGTTCTAAGCAAGCCCATCTAATCTCTCATTCTCTATCACAGCATTCTCTCATTATCAACATCACTCCCTCATCTCCTTTGAGAGACATGGCTCCTTCAGGTGTAAATCTCAAAGATGGCCACAGAGTATCTTGATCGAAACAAAGAATGCTACACAGAACCGTAAGACCTTTCATTTACTGGAACCAGCCTGAGCTCCTCAACAAACAACCACTTGGAATGAAACCACATTTGAATCACAATGAATTACAATGAACAGCACACCTTTATAACCTCTGTTTGAGACAATTCTTAGGACACCACATGCCTTAATGATATAGAATCAACACACAGAACCTTTATGAAGCGGCTGTTTCAACTTATTTATATTACTGGCCAGATTAATGAGCCATTTTCCCCAAAACATTATCCTTTTTTTAATATAAAGAGGATCTGTTCAGTCCATCCTCCTTCAATTCATGATCTTAAGACAAGTGTTTCTAAGCTGGGTCTCCCAGGAGAGCTGTTTGTAACGGCCAGAGAGACTTGAAGTGGGACAGCCCAATTACAGGCCCATTTAAAAACAGCTCTGGCAAGACTACCTCTGAGGGAGGGAAGCGCTGTTATAAGATTATTACTTTCTTTATACGGCAGGGCTAGCAGCAGGGTGTAAGTAATAACCCTATTAAACTACAGATTCAGCAAAATCTAAAGCCTTGGCTTTGGTAGAGATTCTCACCACCACTGTTTGTTTTGTAAAACAATGAGTTGCCTTTAAAAAGAAAGCCCCCACTCAGTCCAAACATCACTGGGTAATTAAGCTATAAGTTATCGCTATTCTGACTGAGTACATCATGGGTTTGATCGGTACTTCTAAAACACAAAACAGGCCAATTTAGACCAATTCTAGGGAGCCTGTATGCAGTGACTGCACAAACTGCACAATAACAAAGCTCCATATTTATTTCTGCCCTTAAAAAAGCCTTACAAAAAATCTTTGGTTAATTAACTCAATCTCACACTGTAACCTTAAAGAAATATGCTGTAATTACTTTTTGCCATCATATATTAACATGTTGCAAATATTGACACGTCTAAAAAGCAGTTTTCCCTGATGTGCCGTTTCACTGGGTAATAAATACGAGGTGACACAGAAGCATCATTTTCTTAGTCCTTCATCAACATGATTAGAGAAAAAAGATATGAGACTACTGTGTTAATGTTTATAAATCATGCAATAGCTATTAAAAAAAACTCCTGTTCTGTGTTATGCCAAGAATTAACAAACATACAAGAACCCAAGCAGGGGTGAACATGCTTGGCAAATTTATTTTACCCCCAAGGCCAGTGAGAAAGGAATGTCAGAGAGATAGATTCACAGAAACTGGTAGTACTTTGTGATCACAAGGTCTACAAAAACACACAAATCCACCTTAATTGCAACAAACTTTTAGAATGGCATTCCAGAAGAAGCCTTTTCTATGATCTAACCACAAACATAAGCACCTGGAGTTTGCTAGACGCCAATGGGACTTTGACTGGAATTGGGTTCTATGGTCAAATGAAACCAAAATAGAGCTTTGGGGTGATGGTGGCGTAGTGGGTAGGATACTTGCCTCTAGACCAAGAGGTCATGGGTTCGAATCCTACCTTCAGCACACCACCACTGGGTTCCTGAGCAAGACCCTTAACCCCAAGTTGCTCCAGGGAGACTGTCCCCTGCTGTTAGGGAATGGAAGTCGCTTTGGATAAAAGCGTCTGATAAATGCCGTAAATGTAAATGTAAATGTAAGCTTTTGGTAAGAAATCCTCAATGTAGTGGCTAGAAAAGCAACTCTATTCAGTTTTTGTAAATATGGCCCAGCAATCTGAAGTCATGCACTGCCACGTCTTCAAGTAACTTGATGTTATATTAATGCCAGTTCACTCACTCTTAAGTTCAAGTCTCTATTTTTTTCTGTCTACCTTTGGAATTTTTGTCTAAAAGCAGGGGCACAAAGTTAACTCTTTGATGTTTATTGCTGTTTCATGTTAAGCACAGAAAGCATGACTAAACAAGTAATGACACGGGGCATTAAAAAGTGCAGTGCTATCTTATCCGACACTTGGCCGACCAGGAGTATTCCCAAGGGTACTTTTTCAATTATCATTATCTCGTTTAAAGCTGAAAGATTACACAGTGAAACGTGATGAATGACTAGGGATACTCATAATCGTGGGCAAAGACCAATGGAACATTTATCCAGACACCCAATGATGGCCTATTACTCACAGCTTTTACTCTGAAGTCACTTTAGGTGAAGCAGAGTCAATCTCAGTGGACAACAGACTCTTCTAAATGCCTTTACAAGGGCTTCACTGAGGCATCTATTTCAAGAGAATGACCTCCGTCCTGCACTCATAAATTGGAATAACAGCAGGACAGGCCAGACATCTGTACCTTTGACTTGAGCAGGGGGACTCTAAAGACCTGATGAAGGGTCCTAAAAGGGCAGCCAAAGCTCTTTCACTCGAGTCATGGGAAGAGTCAGGGAGAAACGTTATCTGCGCTATGTTAAAGGACCCCACCATGACCCCAGTCACAGGCTCTTCCCCATAGGTGGCCTGCATGGGGTCTGGATCTTTTCAGAGGAGGTGAGAAACCCATTTTTACATCTCAAAAGGAGCCGAAACCAGACCCTAAAACAGATTTAAATAAACCACTAAAAGTAAATACACTATAAAATACTAGTGACAGTCCAAAGGACACCATTAACCTCTTCACCTCCAATGGTCCACATGTAGGTCTACACTTCAATTTCTCACTCTCATAACGAAGGGACCACTGGTTTCATATTAGCTGATGAATAATGAGCCTAACAAGAATAATAGTTTCATATTAATGGTGATGAGGCAGTGAACTGCCCATATAATGGAAAAGAGACATTTTCTCATTTTATGACACAAGAGTTATATATATGAAAAGTCTTTTGGCCTATACAGCTTTTTAAATGAGGTCCAATGCAAGACAGTCAATCGTTTACATAAAGAACTCATTCATGCCTCAATTCATAGTTCAATTGTAAGGGATAAATAAAAGGTTTGAAAATAGTCATGTTGCTATTAATTAAGATTAGTTTGTGTCACAAGTGAAAGTAAGACAATGACCCTTTAATAACCAAACAATAAGCCTACAGTGTAACGCGCTAAATTAATACATTAAAATGTTGTTCTGTAACTGGAAGCACTCAACAGATATGAAAACATACAGACTGCATTTAAGAACTGGGGCAATTATTAAGCACAGCATTCCCAAACTTATTTGTAAACTTAAATTCTTATTTGTAAGGTTATTCTCAAATTGATATTTGAACATATTATGGAAGAGTAACCTTACAAATAAGCATCTGACATATTTATGGAATCCTGTGCCTAATAACTGCACCAGTTCTTGAATTCAGTAATATCCTCAAATATCAATTTTGAGTGTATTAATAAAGAATAACCTTACAAAATAGCAGCTCTCATATCTAGGGAATGCTGTGTGCAATACTACACTCAGAGTTGAAATGAGTTTTCGTATTCATCGCAGTTGAGGTCTTATCAATATTCAGAACAACATCCAAAGCAAATTTGGAATTTCTTACCTCCTGAAACAAGGACATACTGGCAGGTTACTGTCGTGTTCACACTTTACTTTGCTTCAGAGGCCCTAGTGAGCTTTACAGACATGAATTAAAGCAACCTGGGGGTCAGGACCAAAAAAGAGCCAGGCTAATCTCAGTGTCCGACTACAGGAAAACCCAAATATAACACATAACACAACACTGCCATTTACAAAGCACAGGACATTACAAAAGAAGTTTCTGGCCTGTCCTTTGCCCCAGACTATTATTGCGTAACACTTGGACTCAGCCCAGCTGTACACCGCTGTTTATGTGAGCACAGCACAACTGAGCAAAACTACCATTGTTTGGGATGGAAAAACCAAGCCCAGAATTCTTTGAATGCTCATTCACAATGTTAACATGTTTGTGGGTGGCGTTAACCTGCTGATCAGGAAGCAAAGTACATGCAACCATGAGAGACGCATTCAAATAATACCACCACCACCCAATAAACCACAATTACCAGCTTAATCTCGGATGGGCGGGGCAGCTGTTGCAGCAACTCTTCATTGGACTTTCAACGTATTGATGGATTGCTTAACTGAAAGTAAAATCAAATTCAAATGACTGAAGATGAAGTCACCAATTATCAGCACACATACAGAGACGGGAAATTCAGCTTTTATCTAGGCTGGATTCTGAGTCTGATCCTCATTACTGTCAAATAATGACAACAAGTGAAATTATCTTTTACTGGATGAATGAATTTTATTGCTTTTATAGTACTTTTCCAATAAGAAATTGCAGAGTTGCAAACTGTTGCCTTGGCATATTTAACTAGAACTGGGCATCATTTAAAAAAAAATTAAATGATTCCAACGCCAATAGTTGGGTTGTGATTCCTGAACAATCCTTTTTTCAGTATTTTATTTTTGGATCTCTAAGAATGTTGGCATAAATATATAATTTTAGTAGTGAAATAACAATAATCATTCAGTCTTGCTCAAGCTTTGGGTTTGTATTTTAAAAGGTGTACACAGCAAAAGCAGAGACAAAAAAATAGTTAACTGCATTTATTTATAGGGCAACTGACAATCTAGCTATTGTCAATCACCTGCTTGGTGTGGAGAGAGAGCTGGAGTTTGGAACGTTTTACCAGTCCACTTTACAACAGGAGAGGTGACACTAAAACAGCCAGTAGCTTTAATTTATAGGAATGCACGCCAAAGGAATGAACAGGTTAAAAGGGCAAAGTGACTTGACAAGGCATTAACATAGACCAGTTTTTAAGCAAACCACATCAACCCATTTATAGAACACCTCGGTGAGTGTTGACCATAAAAATTGTAAACAACACATCAGGTGCGTCGCATAACCTTACGTGTGCACTGAGCACACAGGAACAGTTTGCTCTGCGCTGGATCAGTAACAAAACCCACATCCAGGAGTCGGTCAACAAACAATCCCTATGCAAACATGTTCAGTCCATAATCTCATTTCAAACAAATGTAGCCGCAGAATTCAAATTTATTACACCAATCCAAAATCTTACGTCATCTGCAGTCTGCAGTCACATTTTTTCATTAAACTAGGCAGCCCAGAGAAGAATCCTAATACATAGATGAGAATTCTCGTCTATACATTACATATGATCTTTATAAACCCAACATGAATGTCAAAATCATAAAGTAAAGTATGTCAAATTACAACAGATGTCATTATTTATAATGGCATTGAATGCATAATTTGATTATTAAATGATACCCTATAGTATCAAAAGTGTTGTTTTAATTAAGTGAGAGATATCAAAAAAATAAAGAGCCTGTGAACTGCATGCATATGTGTTACGCCAAACAAAAGCAACTAAACAGCAACCAAATGGCACACTATGTTTAATGTTCAAGTAAGAAAAAGTGAATATTCTGATCTCATGGACCACAATACCTTTCCTGGCAAATAGAAAACAACTGTGCTTTAAAGTCTGGTCACATGTCAGAAAATTTTCCATTTGATAGTTCCCCTGAATTGTTCAGCTTTAAAACTATGATAAATGTCATCTACCCAACATAAATGTCCAGTATATTGATACCAGTGTTTAATTCTGCTATCAATGTTTATTAGCTAATTAATAATCACAACTAACCAAACACTGCTGTGCAAAGATCAGCGTGTAAAAATCAGGTCTCTTATTTCTCAATGAGGTGTCTGACAACCTGTTGACTGAATTTACAGCGCGTACAAAGCTACTGAGAGTGTTAAATCCCCATTAGATCTGACTTCAGTGGCCAAGGTAATTAGTGCAATGCCATCTGTACAGCCAGCCTGTCCTGTTTAAAAGCCATCTCGTATGGCCATGTGCAAATACTGCCTTGTATACAAAGTAAACCCAAAGGCACAAGTCCTTGTGTCATGCTGCGTTTCCTTGGTTACCCCAGGGAGATTACTGGAGGCATCTCACCTCATCTCCCTAGCTGAGCGCCTCTATAAGCTGTTACGAATATATTTGTGATGGGGCTTTTACTACACACACATGCACATGAAAATATTCCTATTGCCTGTACTTTCATATTCCTATTACACATACTTTCTGGACAGAATCTGAATTTTTTAATGGTGCTGCTTTGGGGAAAAAGACTTTGGTGCATTCCATAGCATCCTTTTTTGATGTCTGTGTAAAACATCCAAATGAATAAGCAGACACACAACAGTGGTGGAGAAAAAGCCCATTTGTGATAAATCATTAAAATGACGCCACTCTCGTTGAGAGCCCCTTGAAAACTGTGTTGTTTACTTACCATTCAGGCCATTCGGTATGCTTCTGTGGAGATGACTGGCTGATAGGTCATCCATAGATCGCCTGATGGATGCTATCTTGTTCTCTGCGGGCTTGTGGACGTGACTGTGATGGTGATCCGGGCTGCCAGCACTGCCTGTGCTGGAGGTACTGCTTCCATCTCCCACATCCCTAACATTACTAGAGCCTCCGTTCAGATTAGTCAGGCTGGACTGGCTGTCTATGGAGCTCCTAGATCCAGCACCATTCCTTTCCTCCTCCAGCATGAGAATAATCTCCTTCAGCTCCACATTCTCCCGCATGATAGTCTCCTGGTTGGCCTCCAGTTCCTTCAGTTTCTGCTGGTAGATGCCAACCTCCTTCCACATGGCGCTTGCGGTGTACCTGCCGAATCGCTGCCACTCCCTGGACAGCTTTTTGCCCTTCTGCCGGTCATCGTCCAGGAAGCAGCACAGTTCTCTGAGCTCCTGGTTGTCATCCTGCAGCTTCTGGTTCACTTCCTTTAAGCTCCGTATCTCATGGAGATGCATCTGCAGCCTCCGATTGACATCTTTAATCAAATTCCCATGCTCCACCATTAAGTTCATCTTCTCACTGTCCACTCTCCTGAGTTTCCTGATCAGTTCATCTTTGCTGAGCCTAAAGAGTTCTTCATCAGATATCTTTCCTAAATCTTCCCTCAGGTCGTCCTGAGCATTTTTTGCCATATTCCTTCCTTTGATAGAGATCTATACGAGGAGCCTTGGAGAATATGGTCTAATGGCGCTGAGAGGAGTCTAAAATCAAATTCATGATGCTTGAAATCAAGAAGGTCCAGAAAGGCAAAGCAAGTGCAACTCAAAACTGTCAAACAACTACTCCAATGAAGACAGGGGCTGGTTTATATTTCTGAAGAAGTGGCTTCTGGTTTCTTTCAGAGAGACCCTTTCTTAAGGTCGAGCTGAGAGCCTGCACGGTGAATAATGAGGAGCTCAGCTCTGCTCCAGGCTGGTCGCCCTCACTGATCTCGGATCAGTGAACCGTGGAGGGATGACACTAGAAGCATTCAGTCTCAAACCATTTCGGATCCTCTTCTTCTCGATCCAAGAAACTGATACAGGAGACACAAAATAACACCAGTTACTCTCACACACACCACTCCACCCCACAGTGTTACTCCAGCAGAAAGATACCGTTGGAAACTTTATCCACAGATATTGTAGCGACTGAAAGAAAACAATCACGGTTACCTTCAGTCATTCAGTGTTCGGTGTGGTCTAAAAACGAGATTCCTTCGAGGTAATAACCGTCTCTGCCCAGTCCAAACGAGCGTCCGGAGCTCTAGATGTTCACGAAGCTTTGGTTGAGCCTCTCCGATCCATGAACCTCCAGCGAGCAGGTACGGTCTGATTGAGAGGTGGGAGGGCTCTAGCCATGCAGCTCACTGAAGCGTCCAGATTGAGCTCTCTTAAAGAAACAGAACCCATAAATTCCTCAGCAATTAACACCCATTTACGCCTGAACCAGTTTCCCAGTTTTATTATCAGCCTCCTTAATAAATCCACCAACATCACCTCTGAATATCACTGAATATACACATATTCTTAGAAAACTGACATATTTCATAACAATACGGTACACTTTGAATATTCTAATGTATGTGAATGAATATCATCATGGGAAAGCAAGTCAATAAAATATGCTAGACCGGTTCTTATATTTACAGAAATAAATTAGCAGCTATTAATGCATCGTCCAAATTGGAGATGTACAAGGTGTATTCTGAAGGCACTAATGATGTGAGCTTATCGTCATCTAGTGGACTAAGTTTATACTGCAGTGGTTAAAGTTAGTTTTTAAGGTGAGGATACTTATAAAAATGTAAAATAAAAAAGGCTCTAAATAAAAATGTAATAAGAATTTTATGAGAAAGACATAGAGTTCAATAGATGTCAATCAATAGTATGCAATAGACGTTTTCTGGTTTAATTAGCTTTAATGATAATTAATTCAATCTTTCTTCATGGAGTAAAATCTTTGTTATTTGCCTAGCTTTACTGTTTGCTTGAATACAATCGAAAGAAATAGAATTGAATAGAATGTCTACATACATTGTATGAAATAGAATTCGTTTTGTTTATTTCTGATTTAATTAATTTTACATTATCTTTAGTTGAATCTTTATCCATATAATGCTTTACAATATTCCTGAAACGAATAGAATGCCTGCATACGTTTTATAGAAGAAAGTCTTTATTTCTGAATTAATTAACTATGCATCCATAGAATAAATTATTCCACACTTTACTCTATAGAACAGAATTGAATTGAGTAGAATAGAACAGAATACAATACAATGTCCGTGTATTCTCTTGTATAATACAACACACTACAAGACAATAAAATAAAAGGTTGGTGTCTTCTCTGCTCTCAGAATAGAATATGATTGAATAAGATAACCCTTTATAAATATAAATATATAATCCAGTTGAGAGGAGTCTGCTGGACTCGTTACAGCAGGAGCAGCTGTTCAGCATCCTCCTTTCAGTGAGGAAAAAAAGGAAGCACACGCTGGGGAAAAAAACGGAGGAAAAACGTAATGTCGAGTGTTCGGAGGGTTTATGTCTCTAATTGGTGTTACGTAACATTATGTACATAATAGTCTGTTTCTTTTATGTGTTCATTGCTGTCTCTTTTTTCCAGGAAAGGTTCCACAGAATAAAATAAGGGAACTGAGAAGCAGGGCTGGTCCAGCGTTTGGTGTTCGGTGGTCTGTGACTTCACGTCTGTGAGAAGAGTGGAATAAACACGGGTTAGTGTGACGCCTCAGCAGGATGTCTGAAATGTGCTGTAGACCAAAAGAACGGAGGGATGAGTCAGGGGGAGGATAAAAACAGATGGCTCGGTCGATAAGTTGGAGCTGTGCAGAAGAAGAATAAGCAGAAGAAGAAAAAACTGCAGGCTGACTTTTGCCTGAGATTGGTTCCCTGGTTGGTGGCTGCGGTCCGGGCAAAGTGCAAAAGTGCAGAAAGTGCAACGAGGACACGCAGGGGGTTCTCGTCTCGCTCTTGCATAACGCCTGCTTACATGGATGTACAGCTGGGCTCCCTTTAACCAAGCGCCATGGGCAGTTTGGGCGAATTTCTCGGTGTTCGGTGGGGCTCGCCTCTCGTCTGGTTGTGCTTCTTGGGGTTATGGACAGCACCTGCGCTCCTGCATCCCCAGTGCCTGGACTTCAAGCCACCCTTTCAGCCCCAGCAGGAGCTCCAATTCTGCGTCATGTACAAGTACTTCGGCTGCTGTGATTACGCCCAGGACCAAGAACTGATGTCCAAATTCTACAATATCATGGACAACTTCGACTATTATGGTTACGCAAACTGTGCAGGGTACGTTCAAGACGTCATCTGCCAGGTCAGTGCACCACTGCTGTTTGGTTTGGTTTTGTCTTGTTTTGTTTGTATTTCATTGTGTAATATGTTCATTGTGTTAATTGTGAAAGCTCTGATCTGAATGGTGACTGTGTGTTTTCTTTAACGACAGCCTTCATGGTAGTTAAGTTTTCTGGAGTTAAGTAAGGAGGAAGTATACTCAGTACACTACCTATTCTTTTAGTATAGCAAAGATAAAATGATTTTTTCTTATTTTTATTGTTAGTATTATTATTACCATAATTATCATTATTATTATTATTATACGTTGTTATTATTACATGTTTAACTAAATTTGTAAAGTAACTGCTATTTATATAAAAATAAAAAACAGCAGAGGTCTTGTTTCTTTGCAGCAAAGTTCAAAGATTATGATTTCTTTGACAATAACCTTCACAGCAATTATAATTATTCTGAAATTAGGTATTAAAAGAAGCAAATAGTATATGAAAGATGTATTAATTTATACTTTATTGTAACATTTAAAGTGTTCTGGCAGTATACTTAGTATCCTTGGTATACTTAAGTGTACTAAACTAAAAATTTACTTTATTATTATACTTTTAAGTACATCTGAAGTAAATGTTAATTGTTTAAAAAATTAAAACAAAGCAAAGAGAATGGTCTTGTTTCCTTGCAGTAGTTGAGTTCGAAGATAAAGCAGTGTAATAGTGTGTGGACGTGCAGAACATGAGCAGGCAAATGTGTTGTTGCCTGCCGCCAACAGTCCCTCCACACCCCCTCCCCATTCTTCCTGTTTCTTCTCATCAGGAATGTTCTCCCTACGCTGCCCACCTTTTTGATGCTGAAGACCCCAGTACACCCCTGAGGTCCATTCCTGGACTCTGTCCAGACTACTGCTCACAGTTCTACTCAAAGTGCAGGTCCACCATCTCCCTGCTGTCTGATGACCCACAGCTGTCAGAACTTCAACACAACCACAGCAGATTTTGTCGACATCTGGAGCTGGACGACCCGGACTACTGCTACCCTCATCTGCTGGTCAGTGAGAAACTGAACAAAAACCTGGGTCGTGTGACCGCCGACTCTGACGGCTGCCTCCAGCTGTGCCTAGAGGAGGTGGCTAATGGACTCAAAAATCCTCTAGCTATGGTGCATGCTAATGATGGCACCCATAGGTTTTTCGTGGCCGAGCAAATTGGCTTGGTTTGGGTGTTCCTTCCAGACAAGTCAAAGCTGGAAACACCCTTCCTCAACATCACCAAGGCTGTACTGACCTCTCCATGGGAAGGGGATGAGCGAGGCTTCCTGGGGCTTGCTTTCCACCCCAAGTTCAAATACAATGGCAAGCTCTATGTCTACTACTCCATAGAGGTGGGCTTTGATGAGAGAATCCGGATTAGCGAGTTCCGTATCTCAGCTGCAGATATGAACGTGGTTGACCACAGTTCAGAAAGGTGAGCAGGTTCTGATTTCCCTCCAGGGAAGTGTATAGGCCCAGATAAGCTTGAATTGTCTAATTACTGGGAGGACACACTTGTATTAGAAATGTGTTAGCACACTTTTTGAGTCACACTTCGTTGACCTTCCCGTACATCTCTTAAGACTGTGTTTTTGCTACAGGTGTCTGTATTAATGGCAACAACACAGTTTTAAAAAGCCCATGTCATACACCTCTCTTCCATGTAATTGTTTCTCCTGAATACAATGTGTGCAAAAGCAGTAATTTTACAGGCTGTTGTTAATGTTAATACTGCTACATGTAAATTATTTCTGCTGATCTGTACTGTGCCTCACTTAAAAAGCACACCTAAGTACTTCAGCATGAATTGGCAAAGCTGTAGGAAGAATTGGTGGATACCTATACAGGTTTTTTGGCTTAATTTTCATATATGAACCATGTGGACTGGAGAGTGAATGGCATTTTTTGTAATTCTAACCATGTTGGCATACTATGCCAAGCACTTCTTTGAAAAAAGGAAGAATAACTCACTTTTACACAATGTGGGCCATTTAAAGCAACACAAAGTGAATTGCCTCTAATTACAACATTGATACATTCTACACATATTTTGAGAGTTCACTCACTTTGTCTTATGCTCTTCACTGACCACTGACTCACAGAATGCTTTTGTTTTCTCAGAATAATATTAGAGATCGATGAACCTGCCTCTAATCATAACGGAGGTCAGCTTCTCTTTGCTGATGATGGGTACTTGTACATCTTCACCGGGGATGGAGGAATGGCTGGAGATCCTTTTGGGAAATTTGGAAATGCACAAAACAAGTATGTCTAACCAAATCACCCATAACCATCTGTATATTCTGAAAGATACAAAAAGAGCCATAGTTTTTTTTTCTACTTCTTTTAGTTGTTAACTCTACTATGACACTTTCACTGTTAAGAAATATGCAAGTGATTTTTTAAACCAAATCAGTTCATTACATCAGTAATAAACATATTATTAAAATGTTCTTCTTTACTGAAATGTGCAGTTACTCTACATGCGTTTATGTTTGTCAACCCTAGGTCTGCTCTTTTAGGTAAGGCTCTTCGCATAGATGTGGATGACAATGAAAGGGGACCTTTGTACCGAATACCTCCAGACAACCCATTCGTACATGAACGCGATGCTCGACCGGAGGTGTACGCCTACGGGGTGAGGAACATGTGGAGATGCTCTGTGGACAGAGGCGACCCTTACACCAAGGAGGGGAAGGGACGCATCTTCTGTGGAGACGTGGGCCAGAATAAGTATGAAGAGATAGATATTGTGGAGAAGGGCAGGAACTATGGCTGGAGAGCAAAAGAAGGCTTCTCTTGTTACGACAAGAAACTCTGTGCCAACAGCTCTTTAGGTGGGTGCTAGTGATACAGTCAAAGAACTGTTTCCTCATTTAGAGATTCTTGTTCTATAATGTCTTAAACATAGTGATTATAAACACAAAATCACTTATTTTGTAACTTATTTTGTTGTCTGTAGATGATGTTCTTCCAATTTATGCATATCCTCACAAAATGGGCAAATCAGTAACAGGAGGATACGTGTATCGTGGCTGTCAATACCCCAATTTAAATGGAATGTACATATTCGGAGACTTTATGAGTGGGTAAGTAAATCTACCTTTGAGTATCTGCATCTTTATAGACTCAGAAAAATAGCACATTTCAGTGTACAAATACTGTCACTGTGGTGGTATAGTCAGAACGGGTACCAGATAGAGAACACAAAAGTTAAAGTTGTGCTCCTTAAGGCTCATGCTGCACCTTTGAGGTTACATTTACATTGTAACTCTCTCTATAACCCTACTGTCTAGGGTTCCACCTACTTATACTCAAGGAAAGCACCTTTATCGGATGTGTACTCAAAGATTTAGTACTGTAGATTCATTCCTATGAGTAAAACAACTTTTGTTTCCTGCAGACGCATGATGAGCCTAAAGGAGAACAAGAACACACGGCAATGGGACTACAGTGAGATCTGCATGGGCATGGGCCAGACCTGTGCATTTCCAGGCCTCATCAATAATTACTACCAGTACATCATTTCTTTTGCAGAGGACGAGGCAGGTATGAAGAAATTTAGTACCTTCCCAGGCTGTTGACACTTTGCCACAGCAGTTAAGAGCTGCTTTCACAACACAGACATGAGTGCATTTGTATCCATGTATATTCTCTCATTAGTATATTCTCTCGTGCATATTCACTATAGACACATTTTCTCCATAACTGCCACGATACCAACATTTTGTAACTTTGTTTTACATAATTTGAAAACATCAGCTGCCTTTTGCATTGTATATACAGATCATGATGAAAGGATCAACAGATGTGGTTAAAGGTTTTAAAAGTTTACATGATAGTAAAGTAACTATTTTAGTTCTGTTGTAAAACAAGCGTTTCCAAGATATAAGGTTTTGTTATGATAGTTATGTCGGGAACAGTCTAATGAATGCTGTGTGTTTCTCCACTTATTCTGTCTTCGATTAGGTGAGCTGTACTTCATGTCCACTGGAGTTCCAAGTGCAACGTCAGCTAGTGGTGTTGTCTATAAATTTGTTGATCCCTCTCGGTAAGGATTTTGCCATCACTCTGAATGTACACCACAACCACAGCTCAGAATGCGCAGTGTCAGCACAATTGAACAATTTATTCTTCACTGAGAGAAGCTTCTTACACAAATGTGCATCTGCTCATTATTAAACTGCACAGCCACTATACTGAAAACATAATTGTTATTTTAAATGTTACTTTAAACATATACCAGGAGCTCAATCTTGCCTCTGCATGAAAACACTAGCTTATATGTGACTGCTAAGACTAAGCTCTCATGAAGCTGGCTTGGCAGCACACTGCATCGCTGTCATCTAAATCTCTCTCTCACTGCCATGTATTAAGTTGACTAGCCAAGCTCTGCACAGCTGTAATGTGATTTCAGTTCTCTTTAGTTCAGTTTTCTTTTTTCATCAACTTCTGTATATTTGATTTCTGTTGAACCTGAGATCCGTGGATACACCAGGCTGCATCTGTTGAGGCGCAAATAAAAGAGCATTGTTCTTTTTCTCAGACGAGCTCCACCAAGAAAATGCCATTACGACCCCATTCCAGTTCAAATCAAGAGCAAGCTCATACCATTTGAGCCAAAAGAAAGTATGTTTTTTTGTGTTTTTTGATCTATATATACTTTGTACAAATCTTGCAAGTACTTACGTTCAGTACAAACGTTAGAAATGTCTTTGTCTTTTGTCACATTTTGCATTTGTTAACATACTTTGAACGCTAAAGTAGCAAAATAATCAGCCACATTAAATAACCTATACACAATTAGCCTGTCACAATATTTGATCTTTCTTGTTTAGTTGTCAGCTTTCACAGTCATAAGTTAAATCAAATTTGGTGCTTTAACACCTTTAAAGATCAGTGCTGAGGAATGTTTGTTTATTTGAGCAAGAGCTTATCAGATCCTCTTCTGTTGGGATAAAGTATAAATGGCAAGGAAACAGCATAGCTAATCAGTCAATTTGTATGTTAATAATTGCATGTGATAAACATAAAAAGATTGAATTAATATAATATAATATAATTATATATAATATAATATAAAATATTATAATATAATATTAAACATTATAATATAATATAATATAAATTAATAAAACAATTATTTGCCTTATAAATATATAGAAAAGGTCTTGCATGAATGTTTTATAGAATGTATATAAAGACATATCTGTCCCAGAGTTTACTAAAGTAGTAAAATAATCTGCCTCAGTAAATGATTGCAAAAATATCACTTCCACAGAATCAATTGGAGTTGACATACCAACTAAACAACCGAAAGTTGATCCTGTTGAAGTCCAGCCAACTGAATCTCCTCACCTCACTACAACAGACTGGTTTCGGCAGTTGCTGGACATCCTGAGGGAGGAGGAGGCCATGGGCAGAACCACGCCATCTCCAATCACTACAACCACCAAGGCTTCGAGGCAGTCCCGTCAACGTAAAGGCAGGCGCAGAAAGGGCAAGCATAAGTCTGAGATATACAACGGGGCTGTGAGACTGGCTGAAGAGGAATATGGTCATAAGGACCGTGGAAGAGTGGAAATATATGTCAACGGGGAGTGGGGGACAGTTTGTGATGATCTCTGGAACACCAAGAACGCGGCTGTGGTCTGCAGACAGCTGGGCTTCCGCTATGCACTAGAAGCCTCCAAAGAAGCTGAGTTTGGAGAAGGAAAACATCTAAACATCCTCCTAGATGATGTGCAGTGTAAGGGCACAGAAGAAACCCTCCTGGACTGCCAACACACAGGTGTGGGCACACACAACTGTGCTCATTATGAAGACGCAGGTGTTATATGCAGTAATTCCGATTACTCTGAGCATTAAGACAAGCTTGCAGTCAGAGTGGCCTCTGTGCAGATGGAGAAAAGGACGTTAACCAAGAAAAATAGCACATAGGTCTACCTCATCAGCTGAATTGCATACAAATTTTAGTTAACAAAGACGTTAATCGTGGCAGATCACACAATACACTCTTGCGGCTTCTTGTGTAGTAAAGTCCAGAGAAATATGTGAATACATAGCTCTTATTTTGTATTTCCAAATAAATAATTCTGTGAATTACCAAATAACCAGAAAATTATTATTTTCTAAGATACCTAAGGGGATCTAAAGCGATCAAAGTGATTTCCAGAAAGTAGAGGAGAACAACTTGACACAGGGTTCAGCAGGACACGCTGTTGCCTTTCTGGAATCCAGATAGTAAACTACCTTTGTGCTGTGATGTGGTGAAATATGTTTTGTCATAGTCCTGATGTTCTCTTTTAAGACATGGATCTACCCGATTATATTCTTTCAGACATGTGATTCAGTCTAATTATAGGTGTTTCAGTCATTAAATGATCTTGAGTATTGAAATGAGATGTCTTGTCAAAACTTGTCTGTACATAAACATGATGTGATCTGTACCTGTAAAAAAAATCACTTGGCATAGTTTAGTGGAAATGCTCTGCTCTGGAGAAACAGATCTTAGGTTGGTGAAAGGATCCAGGTGTTTGAAGTGTTAAATGCCTTTAAATGTCATAAAGCTGTTCCATGAAATTGTTACAAATGTGCTGTTTGGCACTTTGCACATTTTTTCTGAAGATACAAGATTAAAGTATATTTTTAAAAAGTTTATTTTTACATTCGACCTGCTGTAAATAAATTACACAAAAAGTACACAAAGAAAAGAAATAAAATGTTTGCATTTGGGTCGTTGACATGTCCCCTGATTCCTATCACCACCACAGTAAGTGAATCAGAGTAGGTACATATGGTTGCAATTAACCGTTCCACACCAAACTGCTCTGAATGACTTGAATTCTAAGAATATTTTTGGGAAAACAGTGGAATTCTTCTTTATGAAGGCCAGTAGTCTCTATATAGGAAAATGTTTTTAGAAAGAGATTGATTTATACTGTCTTTATACTGTTTGCTCTTTTCATGCACTCCACCTGACATGTCTGAAAAAGTTCTCTTTCTCAGCAGGTAGTTCTACATATGCATCAATCCCACTACACTTATTGGACAAAAGTATTGGGACGTTACACCAACGGCGATTTTTTTTGCATTTAGATACATACAATTTAATATGGTGTCCCTTTGCAACTACAACAGCTTCCGTTCCTCTTGGAAGGCGTTCCACAAGATTACGGAGTGTTTCGTGTTTCTGGAAGAGAAGGCCTGGCGTGTCCTAATACTTTTGTCCATGGTAGTGTATTTTAACTGATGTGCCTATCACTAGCTGTCCCAGTTAGCATGAACGAACCCTATCTAAATGTGTTTGATAAAAACAATGCGTGTGTAATCTACAGCATAGTCCTTCCTTTTTATAACGTTGTAAGCCATATTTGCGGGATAGGGGGATGCTATTACTCCACTGCTTTTTAGCTGTGTTTTAATGTTTACTTACCTTGCTGCTAACGTTGCTAAAGTTGGACAGTCGAACATTGATTCACAGAGACAGATTTAACAGTTTAAATTATGCAAAAGGTAGAATAATAGCCTAAAACGTAAATAAAATCCACAACGGGTCTAGTTTGCGAATAAGCCTGTAGACATTGCGAGGAAGCTTTGAATGTGTTTAAAGTTCAATTCAATTAGCAAACAGCTGGCAAATACTGGCCAATCGATAAGCTAATATACTCGTAAACGATTATAACAGAACATAAAAAAGCAAACAAACTTATTCGGAATGTTTTACGTCCTAGAAATGTGTATTCTTTAAAAACCATGGTTTTGACTGCAAGTACATGGCTCCATAGCTCAGTGGTTAGAGCACTGGTCTTGTAAACCAGGGGTCGCGAGTTCGATCCTCGCTGGGGCCTCGGAACTGTTTTTCATGATCTAGATAAAGAAGGTTACTGAAACCCTATGCTAATCTAAATCTACGTTGTTACGACAGCAAGGGGACTGTACAAAAGAAGTAGTAGCAGCATAACGAACAGAATAAAATCAATTCAGCACAACAGTATAAAATATATAGGTACAGAGAGGTATATACAGGTACACATGGCCATAATTTACATTTACAGCGTTTATCAGACGTTTTTATCCAAAGTGACTTCCATTCCAGTCTCCCTGGAGCAACTTGGGGTTAAGGGTCTTGCTCAGGAACCCAATGGTGGTATGCTGAAGGTAGGATTGGTCTAGAGGCAAGTATAATACCCACTTGCCCCTCCTCCCCAAACACCAGTTGCTTGGTAGCTGCATTAACAGAAACTGTAATAATGCGCAAGAAAAATTCCACATATTGCACCAGAAATATTGCACGCAATAGAAACTATTTCACTTATCAGTCCTTACTGTTAGGGTGTGTGTGTTTGTGTGGTCAACTTCAAGGGGTTATACACGCACAGGGCAGAAAAATGTTCATTCAGGACCTCACACATGATGAGAATCAGCCGTGGTCTCATTGTTTTTCATTTCCTTTTGTATTGCAGTATCTCCACTGTGAGGAGTGGTATTTTGCAGTTTTGAATGTATGAGAGATCAGTGCAAATCAAAATGACTCTCCGTTTCTAATCAGACACACTCAGTTTACCATGCTGTGTTCTTTTTCTCCTCCTTCTCGGTCTACTAACACTGGCCCTGATCTGGGTGAAATGTGCAGCTGAAAAAGAGACAGAGGAACTAAAAGGTTTCTTAATATTCTTCATCCCAGCAGACTGCATCCTGCTCACTTCAATAAGGACGTCTTTGTGTGCTGAGCTCCATCTCCCCTTTGAACAGGGTCATTGATATGCTGAGCATTCAATCACATAGGTAATGCCAGCCTATCTGCGCCAGCTTCCCCCTCAAAAGTGTCCCTTCCACTGAAATGTAATTTTAGATCCTGCCTCTAGCAGCAACTAAGACTCTAGCAGAGTTTCTTTGTACTAGAAAGGACTTTGCAGTGAAATCAGTTAATATCGGTTCACTGAACTGTCCCAAGTTTATATTTAATATTATATTTTTCAGTAAGTTCCTTATATAAAAGGCTGTATAGGGAGCACTATCCATTTTTTCAAATTACTTTACAAGCGAAACAATGGAAAAATGCTGGCATGTGAGACCACTGTATGGATGTTTCTACCTAATCTACATGTTTTATGACTTGCACAATACGTTAAAACAAATATTCAGTTATTATATGTCTTGAATTAGTCTTACAAGACTCAAAATGTGTCAGTAATAAATTAAGGGGCACATTTATTAAGATTTTGTCTCGCTTTGTTTTTGTTTTATCATTCTTTTGTTCATTTTGTGGTGTAAAAACAGGCTTTTTACTTTTGTGAAGAAGTAGTTGAACTACTTGGTCGTTTAATGCTTAAGTGTTACAAAGACACCTGCTGGTGTAGTAGAGGTAGTGATTTATATCGACACTATGATCACATACTCTGTGTATGTGACTGTGTTACACCAATAGGGGGCAGTGCTGCACTGCAAATCATGTGCAACATGTACCAAACCACATTTATACATAAGGTCTTTGATTTTAAATATGTTGCCCTTACTAATAAATTGATTAAAATATATAGAAAACTGCACAGCAACCATTGCATGCATTAAAAACCACAGAGGAGTAAAATGCAATGAAACATTAATAAAGGACAGGATCTTAGTACAGGTGCTTTTTACCACTATGTCATTATTTATTTAAATCCAAAACAATTAAACCACACAACAGGCTAAAGACAGGTGTATTTTCTGTTACATCCTCTCTCAAACACATTTCTTTTTAAATTCAGCTTAGGTAGGCTGCACCGTAGTCCTATGGAAAGTTTGTTTCATAACAAAGCTGAAGAATATGTTTTTAATACTTTTATGGCTGGATAATATCCATTATGGCTGGAGTGTGCACTCTTATTGGTTATTATGACTGGAATATTGCAGTCATTAATAGTTAGGAATGTAACTTTTGCACTTATTAGCGCTTGTGGGTGGAATTTGATGATTATTGGCTGATTACACCTGATTTTTTGCATCTACAAACATGCAGCTGTCCTCATCAGGTTAAGGCAAAGGGAGCATGTGAATTGTCTTTATTGGCAATGATGCAGGAATGATAGGAATCTGCTGCTGATGGACGGAATTAAACATTAATAACAGTGTGCCAGACACATGGCCCTTCTACTCTTACACTCACTGCCTCAGGAGATTTACGAGTTTGCATTTTGAGCATCATATGTACGAAGTGAATGTTTTCATTATGAATCTTACTGTCAGATGAAAAATCATCCACACTGGAAACGGTCGGAGCCAAACGTTCCGTTTCGTGTGAAAACCATTTACCAGAGGATAAGCAAGGAGTGAGCAGTGTTCATTGTTACGTTCTTTCCTGACAATGGAAAATAAGCAAACGTTAAACGTGTGAGGACCAGAAAGCATATTTCACACGGTTGAGGAACACAATCCCTCCTGTCTGGTTTAAGCCAAATGGACCCGTTTCACTTCTCATTTTGTTCACCATGCCTTTCTGGCAATTATGGTTGATTAATGAGACACCAAAGAACACTTTCTTCCTGCAAGCCTAAAGCAAACCATGGGCCTGTACAAAAACCATTTCCTCTCATGGACCAGCGATGTCTCCGACTCAGACGTGCACAATATAGGCCTTTCTTAACCCTTGTACAACACAGCTCATCAGAGTTGGCTTATCAGAGTGTATAGGGAAGCCAAGGCGAAAAAGGGTGTAGACAACTGCTCTCAAAAATAGAAGCACTAAAATGGTTTTATTGGAGTGAACCACTCTAAGGCATTCTTCAAAGAACCATTTTTGGAAATGAGAAATGTGAGCGTAAAAAGCCTTTTTTGAACTTCAAACTACCCCCATATACTGTTTTAAAGCATTTAAGTTACATCCAAGCCAAGAACCATTTAGGACCTTCAGTGTCATTTCAGCAAACCCCTGAGTTTTTAGCATGAATCTAATTCTAATCTACATTCTAGAGGTAATCTTTATTTGTGGCTGCAGTACCTTACAAATGTACTTCATTCACAGATTTGGATACAAAATATAGCATGAACAGGTTTAGTTTGATGGAAACAGCATCAGACATGTTGACAAATACTGATGACATTATGAGAATAGGAAGGCCACACATTTTGTCCCCTTGTGTTGCCAACACTCATCAGCACTCAAACATTTCAACTGCTTTTGGGTCAAAATTGTTCAGTGTGTGCTTTTAACAAGAGTTTGGAAGAGAAAAATCATCACCTAGACAAAACCGGTACTTCATACCAAAGGAAGGTACTATGATGAACATGAAGTGTTTAAGCTAAACATAACCAAAGTCATGTGTACACTGACAGGAAGAGCAAGAAATAAACATTTAAATTCGGAAGACAGTAAGGTGGCTGAAACCTTTGACAGGAAGAGTATTTTGAGTTACTAAGTGTGACAATCTCTTAAAACCAGACTGCTGCTCTTTTTTCAGATTTGACCTGATCACTCAGGAACAGATCAAGTGAAGTGAACTTGCACATTCTCCACATCCAAAGCTCTCCCATTCAGAAGTGACCATGCCTATAGGTCCTGACCATAAATAGGAGAGACGTGAACGGGTCACTGGGTGGTTGAAGGGGTCCGAGACGTGTCTGGCTCCAGACCGCCGGTCGATCCTATACTCAGCTGTTTACTCACAGCTTGGGGTCTTCCTGTGAACCTTCCCCCTACTGAAGCTCCACTCACCACTGGTCTCCCACCACGGTTCCTCTTGCCCTCTGGACCACTTTGGGGCCATCTGCATGTACTATTCACTCTCCTGCTGCACTGCTAAGCTTCACGTGAATGTTTTTAGCCTCAAGCAAATTCTAACCTACATTAGAGAAGCTATCAGCTGTATTTGTATTTGTGTCTGCAGTAACATACATTCCATTGCATTCATTTGGCAGATTTTTTATCCTAAGCAACTTACAATACAAGGAGTTTCATTACAGTGTGAGAACCAGAGGAGAGTTCTAAGCGCTAAAATCGTTATGTAGGAGTAGTGCAAGAAGATGCTTACAAATGTACTTGATTCACAGTTTTTGAAGTAAAACCTAAACAGTATCAGCCATTGAAATACTGATGACAGTATGAGACTAAAAAGACCACATATCTTGTCCCCTTTTTGTGGTGTCAGCACTCATACTGAATTTTGACTGTTTAACAATGAATAATCTATCATTGTTTTTTTTCTCATGGAATGTTATTTTGTATGTTCTAGTGTGTTTACAAAATGTACTTCTGCTTCTCTCAAAGACTGCATACCTCCTCAAATTCCAGGATAAGGTAACTCAGCCATGCATTGTTTTCAGGAATCATACAATGCTGTTTGACTGTTATTAAGGCTTGACAAACACACAAATACAAGACACCGTTAAAGAAAATAAACAGTCCAAAGGCCCTTGGAGTGCAGCAGATGTAGAGACAGCCGCCAGTAAACATTCAGTTAATGCTGACACTGCCTCTGAACAATGGAGGGTCTAAGTTTACTGCTCTCTGCTGCAATAGAGCCATTGCATTGTCCACATAACCAGGTGAGTTAACTTCTACCATTGTGGGAATGTGAATGGAAACAGCCAGGACACCCTGCCCAAGTCACGTCCGTAGCGTAGAGTGCAAAGGGTCAGTGATAACATCTCCTGAGTGCTCAGTTTTACTAAGGCCCAAATAGCCAGCAGACAATAGGCTGACCCTCAAAGGTTGGGGTCCAGCCATTCTGACGGCATATGCTCAAACTTAGTGCACGTTGTTGCATGTCTTCACACTACACTGATGACTTACAGACAAAGACTTCTTTTGCATCTGGGTGGTCAACTGCTAACACTGTGCTGGACTTAGTACTCAAAGTAATTATCGGAGCACTCACCTGCAATTGGTGCATTTTCGGGTAATAGATGAAAGAGTGCATTCTTCACAGGGACACAGGAACTTTTCATAGTTAAGATATATATGCACACAGTAGTATTAAATGTCTGGTGATCTACATTATAATCATAATTATATTAGGTGACTTTTTATAGTCAGTAGTGATGGATAAAAGTATGACATTTCCTTGCTACTAAAAGTATGAATATGCTGTAAATGAATTTGTTGGCAAAGCATGTATTTTTAATAAATATTAAGAGTGTAACATGCAACTGTAGCAAATCTCGGTGTGTGAAAAAGTGCTGGTAGGATGCATAGCACAGTTATAGGCAGTGCTGTGTCCCATTGCATTACAACTTCATATCTGTCAATGTCTACACATAGGTCTCTTGACCTTACCCTCTGCGGTCAAATGCATCTTCTTAACCTCTTCTCCAGAGTCCTAATCCCTTCATTATTGTGTTTATTTTAGGAGTGATATGTCCGAGTGAGAGAAAGAGTAAAACAGAGAAATTGTGAACAGGTCGATAATTATTATCAAACACTTCTTCCCAATTACAATAATTTATTGTTGCCCATAAGACAATCTCTGTTATATAATAATTAATTTCGAACGCATAGTTTGTGCAGGTGTACTTATGTGTTCATGATAAATGATCGTCTTGGGATTTGCAAGGCTTTAGGTTGTAGACCATGTTTTTAACACCACGGAGTTGGAATGAGTTAAGAATTACTTTGAATAATCATTATGAAATAAAAACATCAGGGTATAGACCAGTCCCTAAGAACAGTTGCTGATAATTGAGACTGACATCCCTGACCCCTGTGTTATTGCTCTCTTAAGAGTCTGTGGAACAGACAATCTGAGAGCTGCACATAACGTCAAATCCCCCACAGACGAAGCCCAAATCAGCCACAGCTGTGTGCGGGACACCAAGGTCACACCTAGAGGGCTAGAGTTCAGCATTGTGACGTGGGTCTCATTCATATTGTACTATTCTTACACACACACACACACACACACTCACACACACACTTGTTGCAACACATTTTGTATTACATTGTGTTAAATACAGAACCATACAAGAGAAAATATTTGTAAAACCAGTTGAGTTTAGCTGAGCAGTATATGCTTTTAAAAGCTAATGTTGCAATGTATACAAATAATTTGAATACAGTACATAGTGATATGTGTTTGCTTAATCATTCCCAGACCTCATGGTTCAGTTCAGTCAATACTTCATTAGACTAAATCAGGTGAGCTGCTGATGGAATTTCACAAATTCATGCTAAGGCCAGAGGCATTGGGGTGAAATTTGGAACCAACCCTCTGTTCTAATCAGCTCACAAAACTTCAAGCACTTCTTACAAACAAAACAAATTGTGATTTTATTTAATGCTTTCTTTTATGTTTGCATTTATTCTAATACTTTGCTGGCAGAAGGTTACATTACTGTTTTGATAAATGGCTTCAAACAGTTTTCACAGGAGCCTAAGACAGTACTGTAAATGATCAAATTATGACTTTTATATCCTATATATTAAGTGTTTCTTTAAGCTTAAAAACTCTTTACATATTTCTTTATAAGTGTATCACATGAAGGCTTTAAGTTGACCGGTTTGGGGTAATCCAGCACTCATAACCACCACCGGCAACCGGGGTAGAACTGAGGTCAGCCAGTCCCTGGCAGGAGGTTTTATGCACTGCTTATAGAGACATTGTGACAGAGTCCCCTCCTCAATATAGAGTGTCATGATCAGTGTCCAGAAGACGAAGACACACAGCCGGGCAGTACCAGAAACAGGGGTAGGATTGGACAGAACTACAAGCAGCAAGGCAGGAGTGGACAGCACCATAGGGATATGGATAGAGACCAGGTCAAGGTTACAGCCTAGACTGGCAGCAGGGCCCAATTTAAGGACGAGGTCAGGTGAGCCAACAGCAGAGGCAGGGGAAACTGGCCCAGTAAGTTGAGCAGGGCACTGGGACGCTGGGACTTAAGGAGCAGCCCAAGGGCCCAGGTAGGCTTGGTAACCAGTCTTGGGAATGAGATACAGGTGTGTGTGCTCATGGATGGGCAAAGCCAGGGCGGTGCCAGAGCTCCAATCCCAGATGGCGGAGTCCATGTGTCCAACTTAAAGAGACCCAAAGAGGTTTTTATATGGCATCACTCCAATGGACCATTTCTACCATATTTGCCATTTTTATAAGAGTGTAAAAGTGTTGTTGTTTTAAAGTGGACACAGATTTTTCAGGTCACATGTGTCTAGTTGAGTCGTATACTTTTTTCCACAAGAACAGGAATATATACTGTACATCATTTTTATAACACACTTACATAATTATTAATGCAAATATAACATATGCATGCCTTCCTAAGCTCAGTTTAATGTGACCACAAAATGCAGGAATTTTCACAAATTCATGTCAAGCATTCAGTAAATGTAAGTATAAATGGTATATATATTGAAATGAAAGTGTCTTACTACAGTATTTTATTGATCCAGCACTTTCCCTGTGGGAACACAACTTTTTCATATGGTCCTGTATGAACTATGGAGGCCTTGTTGTGTAAGGATGCTGAGCACACGGTCGCTCTAGAGGACAGACACTGGCAGGCGGCACAGGACCACGCATTGACTGCACCATGAGCTTTTCGCTGCTCACTAACAGGACTCAGAGAGGAAATCTGGGATTTCTGTTGGCTTGGGAGAGTAAAAAGGGCTTTAACCACCAGGAGCTGGCAGTAGGCCTGAAAAGCCACTGTCAATGCACATAGCACCCCTTTCACCGAAAGGCCCATGCATCCCAGCTTGTCTACTCACTATAACCCAGCAGCACTCAGGCGGTTCATGTGGGACATGCAGTTGTGGAACTGAGCTGGTTTCCCAGATGCAAATTAAGGCTATTTCCTGGACCAAAAAGAGTATTTAATAGAGATTCACAATTGGCACTGCAATTTAGATTTAATGTAATACTACTTTTATATAAAGATGTAATATATTACTACTAATACTGTTGCTGTTGATACTATGAAAACCAATAATAATAATAATAATAATAATAATAATAATAATAATAATAATAAGTAGTTTAAGTAAGCATGAGAGACAGAAAATTTGGGTCTGCTAGAATTATAGGGGTTAAAGTTTAATGCGCACGGTTTACAGTAAACCCTCTATTGTATTAAAGAGATCTACTTGGTACTAGTGACCCAGACTTGTCTTTGGCTTTTCTCTGACCTTCTACTCTGCTTGCCTTAAGTGACACTGACTTTGACACTGACATGAACAATTTGACTGAAATTTGAATACACCAATAAAAGTGCTAGGGCTGGGTGTTAGAAACAAAAATATATTCTTTTTGAAATTTGAATAGGCAGGCTGGAAATATATGAATGTTCTTGAGCACATATTGAACATTTGTTATATTTACATGGTGGAAAATGATGGTGATTATCATTAGTTCTTCAACTTTAAATGACTAAAGTTTATAAAGTGTCTTCATTCATTTGACTACAGAGTGCCAGAGAAGAGAAAATAAAGCTTGTGTTAATGACGATTCACTCATTTCTTTCTCCCACATCACACTTTAGAGAATAGAGGTGAACATAAGTATGTCATCAGAAGTGCTGACGATAAGAGAGAAGCTTGTGGTCTCAGATTGCTGAGGTTGCTGAGAAGATAGCTATAAAAAAACAGAGACGCCTTTCTAATAACTCTTATAATTTAATCTTCTCTGATAAAATCAGCTTAAATTGGGATAAGAAGAATGATTCAAAATGTAAAATCTATCATTTGAGCAAAGAGAGAAAACCCAAGGGTTGAGCTTTGCAGAAACTCTGATTTCAAACAAGGCTAGAGGGGGTTTTAATTAGAATATTTCTTTGCTCTGTGAACTGTCCAAGTATAATCATAGCAAGTGTTATTTAATACTTGGGTAGCTTATTATCGACCTTAAACCGAAATTTTAAGTTGATATAACTAAAGGTAAGGTGAGGGTAAGCTAAGGGTCAACTACAGCACTGACTTGTACTCATTGGACCCCAATGACTGTCTCCTTATAGAGGTTTCCATACCTTATACAATAGGTCTACTAGCAATTCTGCGCAGTTAATCAGCCCCATCTACCCCATTCCTCATTGATCAGTTTCTGAATATAAGACTCCTGTTGAACGGGTGCTATTTAGATACTAGTCTTTCTCCGCACAGTTGTAACATCTACATGTTATTTTCTCATGGTAGTGTGTGGTGGTCTATCAGGCACAGTGGTGTGTTTTTTATAAAGTGGGGTTTTTACACACGTTGATTATAGATTATGAGTGGTCCACCACCCAAGAATATTTAGCCAAGAATGGCTTTGAGGTCAGAAACTTACCATTGATGAAAGGCTAGATGACTTCTAACACAAAAAAATGGGGGATGGAGCTGCAAGGTTAGTGTTTATTATAATGTGGCTGGTGAGTGTATATATAGATCACAGAATGATTGTCATTTTTTTAGTATTTACAACTGCAATTCTGTGAGACCCAGGGTGCTTTCCTCTGAGAATCTTTTGCTTCCGCAAAGCTAAATGTGGTAATCGTTGTGTGTTTCTGGCTTTAGTGCTCATCTGTATTTTTGGCCAGAGGACTGGAACCACAGAGTCCTATTTGAAATCAATGAAGCCAAAAGCTCTCTGTTGCGCAGCTGACTGGCTTTCGTTACTTCCCCCAGACTTCACTCTCATCTACAGGTGATTCCTCATCTTTTCCACTGAGGTAAATGAGCTCTGCATGTGCTTGGCCAGGCTGCTCAGCTCCATTCAGCTCCATTCCCCTCTGAATTAATAATGTGCTATCATTAGGGGCTCTAGACATAACCGTCAATCCGTTCCCCCCCGCAGATGTCCAGCCCACCCTCCTCCTCCTCACTGACCTCACTGCTGATGAATTAGTAATGATGCCCAACTGTTCAGAGATTAGCCTGAGTGAGAGACAGAAACAGAAAGAGAGAGAGAGAGAGAGAGAGAGAGAGAGAGAGAGAGAGAGAGAGAGAGAGAGAGAGAGAGAGAGAGAGAGAGAGAGTTTCAGTTTGTATGTCAAACAATGCCATTGGCTCATTCGAAAGTAAACATGTATATTATTGTGTGAATGTGTATGTTGTCAGGGTGAGTTACGGTTGCTCACTACTGTTTATTTGTCTTGAATAATCTGTTTGAATAATAATTCCCTGTATATTTCAGGGCTGTCACAATAACACCCTCATAAACATCCACATTTATATCCTTGATTAATTGATTTAGTGATTATTTTGCTTTTTCAATGATGAACAGGGACATGAAGATTGTGTTTCATCTGTAAGTTTTTAGCACAGATTTATTTTTGCATGTCACTGAAAAAGGGTAAACCCACACCAGCAGGATCTCATCAATATACATATGGTTGTAGTTACAAATTATAACTTTGCAGTTATAAATACATAAGTACATATAATAACTAGATTAATCATCAAAATAATTAGTTACTCTGTTACTAATGTAATTAATACTAACAGCTTGTAATCAAGTTATCTGTGTGGTGTGGAGCAAAACATTCACGATCAGATTGCCTATTATGGCTGCATTTCTTTGAGTTCTGGAAGGTGTACTGCTTTGGCGAAGAATAAATTATATCAGTTCTGGGAAGTGGATCTTGTGCAAACAAACAGAAATGTGCTAATGGTTGGATTTTTTTTCACACCCAGCAAAGTCCTCTAGTGTGTGTTGCCTGGGTGAGCTTTGATTAACAGTCGGTGGTCATTTAGTGCCAAGCCCACATGAATACAAGAGCGGTCTTGTGTTAAAGTAGTAGACCACAGAGTATTCTCAGGTGTAACTGAATAGCAATTACAACAGGGCTGTGTCAATGAGCCATGTGTCAGGATGCATTTTCTGTTAGCCCTATCGAATGAACAGGACGGCCCATGGTGTGTAGAAAGTATGATTTAGAAGCAGAGAAAAAGATAACAGAGGGGATATGGTATTTGCCGAGACGTGATGTTATGAAGACGCATTGTGAGAGAAAAGGCAGAGGGGTTGGCGAAGGAGGCCACAGCGAGCCAAAGCTCTGGGCTTTGATCTCGGCTCATCACGGCCTGTTCCACCAGCCCCCATCTGGACTCACTTTTCTCAGGTCTGTTTTGCATCTCCCTCTCTCTTATTTATAGCCCCAAGAGCGGTTGTAAAACAAGTCCTTCTCAAACGCTGTTCCTGCTCTCCAGTGCACGCAGTGACGGAGGGCCAGAGCGCTTTCTGCCTGCCATTCAGCCAAGTTTTTTCAGCCGAATTTACAGCTCTGTTTTTGAAGATTGCCACAAACACAATCATAAACCTGAAAACTTCACAACCGCAAACACTGCACTTGTCACAAACAGGACAGAGCAACATATCGTAGCTGTTTGATGTCCAGAATGGAAACATGTGAGAGGAGCACCATGCCACACACAGCAGAATCTGTAGTAAAGGCAAGTGCGTGATTTAGCTCAATGCTAATTGAGGTACATAACCTTTCATTACTTGTTAGCTACTCTGATTTTCTAGCTCCTTTGCCTAAAAACCCATTTGTGGAAAAGAGGAAACCGAATATATTTTAATTCCACAGATTTTTTAAAAAAATGCTCTGTGTGATTAAAACATTAAAAAGTTCTGAGCAGTTTGATGTGAAATGATCCAGTATAGAAAAACTTAACCAGTCAGAATAGTTCCCAGCAGTGGTGATAGGAACCAGACATCCAAAGTGTTTAAAACCTCTGAAGCTACTTCACAGAATGTTATTGTAATGAGGTTTTGGCTTAGAATGTATTTTTGAAAACACATTCATGCCAGGGAGGTACATGTGGGGCACTGTAAGTTAGAACAGACTTAATGAAAAACATTTTCAGAATTGTCTCTAGTTTAGCACAATCAGCATCACTTAAGAAATCTCAGAAATCACATGCTGGTTCACTCGTCATTTTGTATAGTAAATAATTTGGCATCTGTGTTGTAGCCTAGGCATTGTGTTCCTATCACCATCAACACCTAGAGTTTCTATAGAACATTTTACATTAAATCACTCTGACCGATTTTGAAAGATCACTGGACCCCTTTAAAGTCAAAATTTAAAGGCAGAAACTTATGAATTAATGGGACACAGCATGTCTGCTTTTGCTAGAAATTGGGTTAATAAAGAGGAATATAGATTTTGAGCACTTAGGCTTGATTGATATTGCATGTGTGCAGTATTATGAGGCTTTGCCCTACTAATGCACTAACAATTTTCTGCACGGTCTATTAAGCAGAAATATGTTCCATTGGAGACTTCATAATCATTCATTATATATGGGAGAATGCATGTACGTAAATGAAACAAGCATAAACATAATGAATTTGGCGGTCCCTCTCTGGAGCCTGGCCTTTATGTTTGACCAATGTCCTGTAACCGTTTCCCCATTCATTTATTTTTGTTTCCTCCCTTGGCTACAGACAAAGGGTAGGCGTCCCGCCCCTGGCCTCCACAGCCTCTGGGGTTTGTTGGGGGGGGGCGTGTTTTCAGTGCAAACAGAGATACATACAGGTGGAGTTATCTTTGTCTGAACCCCTGCTCTGTCCCTGTTAACCCCCCACAATTAGGCAAACCCTAGCGGTCAGCCTGGGAGTCATGAAGGACTGACCTACAATAAATATTCCCCTTTAACTCTCCAGTCAGGGTAGTTTTACCTTGTTATTGCCACTGATAGAAAAGCAACTGGACAGTGGGAGGTGTAGGCAATCTACAGGGTGGCATTGACTTCAAAGGCCAGATAAACATGGTATTGTTGTTATTAGATGAATGAAAAATATTAAACATTCAATAAAACATATTTTCCAGCATGTGGTGATTTATTGAGTTTTGGATATTAAATATAATGCATGCTTGCAAGGCGCCTTTTTCCAACACCTCCCTTGGATCTGTAAGAACTTTATGGCATTTGAGATTTTACAACACCATGAGGCATCTCTAATTTTCACATCTGAAATCTTTTTAGGAGATGGAAAGATGGTTCTGAACTTTCAAGGGACGTGAATGTAAATAGTTTTTATTTTGTCCAAATAATGTAAAATCAGAATAAATATATATAAAAATGTACGAATATTCTACATCGCAATACGGACATCTGACCAAGTGTATTTGTGCTATATCCTGCAGCCCGTCTTCACTCTCACATCATTACTGGTGACTACCATGTGTATATCAATACCATCAAACAAGTGCGTCAGCCGTGCCTCGGAAGCCCTCGGCCTGACCTTTTAGTGACAACACCATTTTCTGTTGGGCTTTTGATGTTGAATAACAACTTTCATGAAAGAAGAGAAAAAGAGCAGCAGCCACAGAGGTCACATAAAATGTAAGCAAGTATCTCAGCTTGCAGCCATTTGGACAGAGCTCACTAAACTATTGAGGAAATGTATTAACTGCCACAGCGGGAGAAGAGAGAGGGGGAGAGGGAGGGAGGTTACTGACCTCTCCTGCAGCACCTGACTTGGCCTTGAGTCAGGTTGTGTCCTGGCTGAGGCACTCAGGCAGTGCTTAATGTAGAGGCAATTAGATTATTAGTGCACCAGATGGTGGTTACATAGCTAGATAGCTATCCAGTGATAAGCTTTGTAAGCCCCATGAGGACTGACTCTCTCCTTCTCTTCATCCATCCGGTAACCTAATCTCAGCGTCACTACAGAGCCACTTTTTTTTTTAGCTTTTGTTGTTGTTGTTGTTGCATACATGTGCTTTATTCCATTCACAGTTTCCTCTGTCATTCTCAGTCTATTATAACAATGCTCATCACTTTGAATAACTGAGAGGTAGTAAAGAATTAATCCATTTGAACACTGGGACAAATTACGTAGAAGTTTTGGATACATCTAAAACCAAATCACAGCTGTTTGGGTTCATCATGATAATTTATGATTGCTCACACAGAATATAGACTGATCAGGCACAACATAAAAAATAATTCTGATTGTCGCATTACAGTGGCACATGTGAAGGGGTGGGATAAATTACTCGGTAAGAGAAGAATATGAATATGTTGTGTTGAAACATCTGAGCAACTTTGATATGGGCCAAATTGTAATGGCTAGATGGATGGGTAAGAACTGCAAGTCTTGTTGTTTGTTCTCTGTAAGGACAACCGGCCATGAGCGTCCATGGCTCTGATACTTCTGGACCAAAGGCTAGTCTGGTCTGGTTCCACAGAAGAGATTCTCGACCACAAATGCTGTCCAGAGCAAAAAGTGCCTACAATCTGCACATGATCATCAGAACTGGGCCATAGAGGAAAAAAGTTTTCTTTTATATCACATTGACAGCCCGATGCATGTACATTGCTTACGTGGGCAAGAGATGGCATCAAGATACTATAGGAAGAAAGCAAGCTGTCAGAACTAGCATGATGCTCTGTGGAATGTTCTCCTGGGAAAACATGGGTCCTGACATTCATGTGAATGGTAATTTGACATGTACTACTTACTTAAACAGATCAATCACACCCTTTCGTGTCAAAGGTATTCCCCAATTCACTCACAATGCAACAACTATTCAGGAATGGTTTGTCAAACATGCCAGAGAGTCCAAGGTGTTGGTCTACAGCTCAATATAGAGCTCAATATAATTAAGCATCTGTGGGATGTTCTGGATAAACTGTTCTAATCCATGGAGATCAGTTTACAGCTGTTTTATACAGAGGAGTATACTGTGTCAATTTCATAGTATAATATAATGGTGATTATATCATAATAGTATAGAATAACACCAGAGTCTACAGTGACAATAGCACAATATAACACTGTAGTTGATATCATACTAATACTGCAGATAAAAATGTAGTCCTGTACATAAAGACTACTTTGCGGCACAAACTTAATATTTAATCATAAAATTTTATTTGTCAACATGAACACAGAATATACAGTAAAATCTTTCTCTACTTTGAGCTGCTCCTGATTAGGGGTCACCACAGCAGATCAATGTGTCCATTTCCTTCTAGCATACAGTTAAATGCACTATGGAATATACACGTTCTGGCACACAGGGAGTAATGTTTAGAGACCAGAGGTCACTCTATCTCGGTTTCATTCTAATTCATCATGTTCACTGACTGTGGATGTGTGAACTCTTCTCTGCAGTTCTGTCTCAAGCTTTTGATGCAAGAGGATCACACCTGAACTACTACTTTTTCAACTATCTCTGCTCAGTAACAGGTCTGCGAACTTTTACATAACTGCCAAATGACAAAAACAATATCACAGTAAATGTCAATGTTACATTTATTATATTTATGACAAAGCTTTTGTTACAAAGGAGATTGAAAATTGGTAAAAAAAAAAAAAAAAGTATATAACTGAAGTAGCGTGGTGTGTGGTGTCACATGAACACATTCCCTTTTTCACAAGGCACCCAACCAGGAACGGGATATTTCACTCAGCTTTATATAGTGCATCTTATGGATCATGGACAATAAATACTGTACAATAATAAATCTAACAATACATGACATGTCAGACATTTTACATTACATACAAAATCCTTTAAGACTGCAGCATTTGTGTAATTCTTTCCCTTTACAATAACAAATTATAACAATATGTCTGCAAATTGTACAATACAGGTATTATTTAATATATGATAGTATATACACAGAGATATATCCACTTATTTATCTTCAATAAAGTGCCTTTCTTTCAGAAGTTTCTTAAAAGTGACACACAATCTTATCAAATATTCCTGAAAGACCGTGAAAACGTAAACTTTTCACCAAAGGATCTGTAATGGAGAGCCAGATATGAGTCCATCCATCTTATCGTCCGTGGATCCTCGCTCATCTCCACTCGGTTCTCCTCTCTGTTCAATGATTAGATCTGAAGGTTTGCGTCCAACATTCTAGAGAATCCATGAGTTTTAGCTTTAGTTGTTTCAGCATGTTTGGTACCGCTGGCAATGGTAATGTAATACAGAGTCTTTATTGTTATGTGAAGCAATGAAAACCTGCTCTAGTCTACATACTCTATCCAAGTCTCGAGCTAAAATGAAACAGTAGTGGGAGGCTGGCACTGCTTCAGAGAAATCCCCCACACTCAGGCCAAAGCCAGTACCCAGTGGAGTAGATAGTGGGCTTTGCCCCTTTACGCTGGAAGCACCCAAACCTCCCAGCCAGGGCACATACCGTACAGCTCCTGGATTCCAGGGTGCTGAAACGTGAGGCAAACATGCCATAACAGAGTGCAGAGGGTGCTCACGAAGAGAGATTAAAGCCCTTTCACAGCTGCACTCTAGGAGATTGTGGAGGACTGGAATGCAGTGTTAACTCACAGAAGATGCCCTTGTGGTTTAAAGGGATAGTTCAACTAAGCATGATAATGCGGATAACGATAGACTAAATGTAAAGCCTCCGACTGAGCTATCCATAGTTTGCCTACAGATGTGCTATTTTGTGCCAACTGTTGCTAGGATGGACAAGCTGACGGCTACTGTGTAAATAACGGCTGTACAGATTCATTCACTGATGGCAACATAAGCATTTCCAACTGTACTGTTGATTCCTATTATCTATAAGGCCTGTAAGTCTGATCTATGCAAGATTGTCACTAATACAAGTACAGTCTATGTCTGATCAACTTTGAATGTATGTATGTTGTGTGTACGTGTCTGTATGTAAATTAGACTTGGTGCTGCCAAAATAATTACAAGCCAGTTAATTTGATATCTCTATAAATACTATTACTACAGACAAAGTCTGAGTAAGATGCAACGGGTCAGTTTTGGACAGTATATGTGAGGGAAAGAAAAAACAAGCACAAATGTCCCAATGTGGACCTGATAGGATGTTCTGCACTTGAGGATTTTAGGGTGGGGCAACACTGTGTCTGAATTCACTCATTAGGATGTCACATCACCAAAGGTGGATGTTTTCCCTGCGGTATGGAATAGGCCTCTGTCAACACGTCTTTGCGTGGTAAATCCCTAGCATTCTGTTTCAACATCTCACAAAGAGACAGATCATGATAAACGCACAGTCTGAAAGGAGAAGCTTTAGCCGTTAAAACAACATCCCATACAAGTGGGCTTTGATTGGATCTCACTGATCAGCAGGGTTCTGCAAAGCACTCTTTGTTTATATAGTGGTTTGTTTGCTTCACAAGTGCACCTCCCATCTTAAGACGGAACCACCATTTATCAGCCAGGCAAAGACGACCCCCACACTAATGGACGGATCCCTGTCTTAGATTGCAATAAGCACAAAAAGTGATGTTGCTGTAAAAAGGCAAATTTTGATGCTTTTTCATGTAAAGGTTTGAAATATGTGGCTATATCAGCCAAATTAGAACTATAGTCTTTACACTGTAACGATAAAGGTTTTGGAATAAGACAGGCTAAGAGATTATCCAATTTTCAAACACTGAAGCAACACAGCAAATGGAAATCCTTTCACTTTCCTTACAGTTTTCTGGAATTCAAGGTGGTCAGGTAGAGTGAAAACCCTCATCACCATGCTGTTGTAACAAATAAATACAAATTCTGCCCTCTGGAAAACAAGTTCTCTGGTGGATTACTCAGATTAACAGCTACATTTTTAAAGATTTCTGACTAATGATTCATAAAAGAATTCTACAAATAAATACTTGTAAATGTTTACTGACAGAAACTGTCAGATGGCTTCTATTATAAATGCCTTTTGCATTTATGGTTTTGTGTTGTTTCCCCAAGTACAGGCGAATGTATTAAAGTTATTGGACTTATAATAGACTGTCCGTTGTTTACACTGCTGAAAGAAAATACCCGACCTTGTGAAAAGAGTGCTCCTTTGTCCTTTTATCTGACTGCCCAATTATGTTTCAGTGCCATCTTCCTTTATAGTATATCAAAGATGGAATCACTTTGTACAAACATATCATCCTATGATAACCCGAATACATTTGGGGTAACGATATACAGGCTCCAAGAGTGGAGGTATTCTGTGAAATATGTTGAAGCCGGCGCGCACGAGGCACTGGGGCTCATGTTTGATTTGTTTGGATTGATCTAGCCTGGGCTGGAGAAGGGCCAAGGCCGAGCTTCAAGTCTAAGACAACAAACGAGCATTCTGCTTGGATCCATTGCAAGTTTAGCAGCTTGAGTGGAATTCCTTTCATGACACATCTGAGTCTTCGAGCACATTGTAGATTAGAAAAAAAGGGAGTAGTTTGAAATCCAATAAATACAGTGAACTTGTTCCAGAGGATGCCATGTTTGAACCCCCCGCTGAGCCCTTCAGCCTGATTCTGAAGCAGGCCATGCATTAGGCTCTATGAAGAAAAGTCTATGGAGAATCCGTTACATCACGATCTTCCCTTTCCGAGTGCCAAACCAACATGTTATTTCAGTTAAACCCATGTTATTTTAGTTTAGCTGTATAAAAACAGTGTACGGGATCTCTGACCATGCACCCAGATGTGACTCCGCTCGCAGTACAGTCCCAGCCTACTTTACTTCCACACCTCCAGTTCCATATTCTGTTCTAATCCGTTTTTACCTTTAAAAAGGAGGGTAAGTCAGGGAGCACATGGCTTTCGTTTAGACTTTGGCCTTATATAACTCGTGTTATTTCAGTCCAGCTGTACACAAACAGCTTAAGGGTCCTCTCACCATGCTTTGAGCCTCAACTTTTCATGCAATGAAGTTGCAAACACTGTATTTCCATAGCTCCATTATTTCTGCAGCTCTATATTCAGCTGTAGCTGGTTTTGACCACTATAAAAGTCAAAGCAAATAGCCCTATTTCCTTTAGAATTTGCATGAATTAACTGTAAAACTCCACAATCTATGCCGTCCTTTGCTTCCATTTCAGATGCTGCAGTTCAGTGAGGCTCTCAGTACTCCCGGGCCTCCTCAAGCTCATTCATATAGACGTCCTCCTTAGGATTTTCCATGCATTGCAGCCCGTTGTTCGGAGGTCGAACAGAATGGAAGCGGCTCCAGTCCCCCTTGCACAGAATCCAGGGCAAAATGTCCACTTTATAATGCAGCTCTGGAGAGAATTCTGTGCTGATGAGGTTGGGCGCTCCGGCCCCTTTGCCCCGTGTGATGAGCTTCATGTGGTCGTCATAGCAACAGTGCTGAGCAGCCAGCGTGGTGCTGTCAAAAGAGAGCATGGAGCGCACGCAGAATTTGGCCGACGGCTTGTAGATGTCCAGGCGCTCTTTAGGGCCGCTGGCATCACGCCACCGGTAGGTCTTGCGAAGTTTCTCGTCGAAAATGTTGACGGCGCTGTAGACAACCTCAGAGGGGTACACACAGGGGCAACTGGGTAATTCGGTCAGGACCTGGTGGACGTACTTCTGAAGAAAGTCGTTCTTACAGTTCAGCCACTTCTCACAGCTGTCCATATCTGCAAGGAAGAACATGAAGCAAAACGGGTAAGTCACAGTAGAGATCAGTTGGGTGGCCTAGTGGGTGCAGTTGGGTGGCCTAGTGGTTAAGGCCTCCGCCCTGCGACCAGAAAGTCTGGGTTCGATCCCCAAGACCGCTAGGCACCGCTGAGGTACCCTGAGCAAGGTACCGTCCCCACACACT
>JBBPDB010000001.1:43476024-43488971 GCA_037974465.1 Brachypetersius altus | reverse complement strand
TGCTTCACTTGGTGAATGGGTTAAATGCAGAGGAAGAATTTCATGCTGTTCACACTGTGTGCAGTGGTGTGTTCACGAATGATCACTTTCACATACTATTATTTCTTTTTTATATCGATACTCAAACTTTAAGCATTAGCTACCTAATCTTCTTTTTAAATATCTGCACTTCCATCACACTTTTAATCTTCTTTAACTGATCTTTTCTTTTATACTTTTTTAATACCTAAACATTAAATATAACATCTACATTTTCAGATACTCTGTCATTTTAAACCCACACTGTGTGAGTTATTATTATGCAGAAAAAAGAATACAGCATCTGTTTCCAGTGTAATATTGTAATATTGTTTAAAATAAACCTGCCTAGTAATTAATGTGTTACATTTTTGCCATCCGACAAAGGAGATACTCTTTTATTAAAAACTTTTTGGAACAAAAAAGGCGTCTCCAAAATGTGAGGGTATGCCAATGGGTTCCAGTTATCGAGTTCTGTTAAATTCAGCAGTTCCAGTACTGTAACTGACATTTCCTCTCTTTAATGTGGCAGTAAGAAACGTGAGTTTAAGTAAACCAGACAGTTCGGAACATCAGCAGTTTTCATCCCCTGCTGAGGAATAAAGTCTACGCAGGAGATCTATGCCATACTGGAACATACCATGGAAACATACATTAAGAAACAGTATTATTACTTTATTTGGATAGCCCACTCTAGATGATTTGTAGATGTTTATGTTGCATTTAACTTATATTTAACTAAATATCTCTCAATTCTTAATTTCCCCTTACCCTAACCTTGGCCCCACTCCTAACCCTAACTTTAGCCTCAACCCAAAACCTACACCCAACCTTCACCCTGGTTCTAATCTAAACGCCATGCCTAAAGCTTTTGAGAATCACCGATTTGCTGCAGATAGTTTTTCTTAATTACTTTACCATCAGAGGAATAATTTATAGGGGGGTATCAAAATAAAGAGTGGGACCAAAACATTTTGGCTGGATGTGAATTATAAAAATGTGCCTGATACTGTATCTTGTTATGTTTTCATGCTGCATTATTATTATGGTTGAAAAAAAGAGCTATCACTTTCAAAGTGTCTGTGCCAGATTTTGGAGACCCCCAAAAATCCAAAGCATTAGTACAGCTTCATGGCTACAGGAACACTCTCTGTGGGTTCAGCTGCCCACCCCAACTCCCCCAACCCCCCAATCACCCTTCAAACTAGACCACTGCTTTCTTTCCCTAATTGCAGCCTTAGAAACGTTGTTTCCATAAGAACAAGGATCCTTTAATTGCAGAGGAAACATGCTTGTAACTGGACATGGACTAAACAGAAGATAATAAAATCAATAAATATTTAAAGAGACAAGCAATAAAGCTGTAAGTATATTCAGCTCAGAGGGCGATAATCGACCCACTCCGTAGAATATAATCTCATAAACACATATAAATGTGTAATTATTACAAATCTGCCCTAATTGGTGAGTATTGGCTGAATAGTTTAAAAACATGTCATAACTAATACGCCTAGTACCTCCAGCGCACTTTGGAAACAGCTTTACAATGAATAATTGGAAAATGGATCTAATATTGGGGGGAGGGTTGGGTAACAGCAAAAAAAAAACATGCAAAAGTAGGTCAGGTGATACAAACAGCAACCATTCTTTCCGCTTGGGGTCCACTTAGGACATTTGAATTGTCATAATATATTTTTAGATGGCCGTTTCTCAAGCTCTCCTTATCCCTTATAATTAAACAAAGTAATATTACTGTATTTGTACACGTGAATGACGACTCCAAAATGGCTGTTTGTGCAGTTTAATTTCCGTATGGGCTTGGATATGAATGATATTTTGCATGCATTGCCTCCTCTGTTACTGAAGAACAAAATTAATTAACACATCTCTAAAATATCATGTTATTAAATTTTATAGCTAAAAAGTTAATAACTTCATAATATCTGTAAAAACTACTGTTTAGTTATTGTTGAATAAAATGATTTATATAACAAGTGATTCTGAACTTAACTGTAGTGTAGTGTAGTGTAGTGGCTCACAATGCATTTCTTTCTATAGCTTAGTAGAGTAAAGTGCAGTTTTTTAAAGAACAATATTATCATGTGTTCTCTGGTGCAGCCAGTAAGTATAATGGAATATGTGTTAACTGCACTGACCTGTATCGAAAGCATCTGTGTCATTCATCTCATGAGGGATAAGCTCTGTCACTGCATTCAGGTCATCTGAAAAGGGAGCAAAACAGCAATTACACGCCAAAAAATCATTCAGTCAACATCTCAAATATAGAGTGACTGTGTAACTTGATTTTTCAAATGTGTTTCAGATTGGTCTCCCCCACTCTGTTTGCCTCCACCAATAATGGAACCAGTGCATGTCCAGCGAGGGCTTTACAGTGTACAAGCACCATCTATTACAGACTGTGCATGCCATGCAAACTGGATCTGCAATCTCAAACTGCGATTTGAGGACAAATCAGCATCAATTCCCCATGTCAGCTGCAGCATACTACACAGCGGTCTGTATCTCTGCCTAAATCAGCCTAGTTACACTAAATGGACTGGAGCTTCACAGTGTGCGTTTCGGTAAGTCAGCAGTGTTTAATGGCCAGGGCTGTGGGTGGACAGACTGAACTCTATGTGAGTGTATGTCTGTGTGTGTGGGTTGTCTAGACTGACCCATGTGTGTGAGGGGAACTAAAAGCCCTCATTGATCTTAAACAAGCTTATGCATTCATAGACTAGTTCTGTTCGGTGTACACTACACAGAGAGAGGGGCCAAAACAGCATTTTCTTTAACGCATTCTAACATATTTGCTCTGTTTCTGCTTTCACAGACAAATGAGATTCATTACTGAGCACAGGACTTAAAGGCCAGTTCCTGGGAGAGTTAAGACACAGATGCCATGTACTCAGTCTTTGGTATAAGAGGAAAATGGCCTCTGCAAAGCTATGGCCTCAAACAGCTTGATCCTAAAAGCTGCTGTAGAGATTCTGGACTGCGTGAGGCTCAGGTAAAACGTCTTACTAGGTCTGCAGTGGAGGGGGGTGTTGCCCCATCATAAGTGCTTCCATGTGTCATATTAGTTTTTCCATTCATTTTGATAAACAAATATATAAATAGAGCATGAACGGTTATGTCAACATTCTATCTGGTGATGGTGGAATGAAGATGAAGTATGCAACTACAGAAACTGCACAATTATGAAGTCGACCTTAAACATAAATAGATATTGGAAATGGGTTGAAAGGGCCATCATTGGAAGTGGTGGCATCTGACAACACAAACAATAATGAAAGCATTAACTGGTGCATTAGCAATGCAATGTTAAGCAATAACCTACAAATGAAAAGTATTTTTTGAAGTTTGCCGACATCTGTACCTACCACAGAAATTGGTTTGTGCAGAATTTAGTATTTATTTTAGAATTCGTTTACTGTGTAGAATCCTTGATGTCACATTTAGATTAGATTAGAGTTATGATTTAGCTTCCTGTGAATATGAACCCTCCCTGTAAGTGTTTATTTGCAACCAGTACTGGATCTGACCTGGGCAACGTTGTAGTTCACATGTGCGAGACTCAGTGGCGGTGCAGGCATAGCCGCATGAGCGTATCCTCTTCTGGTTGCCATGGCCGCAGGAAACACTGCACGGAGACCAGTCGCTCCATTCCTCCTCTTCATATTCTGTGAGTTTGAGAGAAACGTATAGTGTCACACAGAGTGAATAAGAGGCTCAACTTTTTCTCACTGGCAAACTCCTTAGAAGACATGGAGTGGGTGATTTAATGACATAAAACCTTAATCATTATAAATGACACCACAATAAATCTTAATCATGAATATGATCAGTGCTTAAGGAATGGTGACCGACCCCTTTTCCTTAAAAAAGAGTTGAATATCACAAATGACCCTGCCTGTAGTGAAGACCTGCATAGTGTGTGTCATCAAAATCTTTTTAAGCATCACAGTTTTATATCAATCACAGGTCTGATGTAATGAACAAGAAGACCATAAGAGAAATGCATTTACTGTGGATCTGCAGAAGCTGCATCAGCACACTTTAGAGGGGAACGCTGCCTGGAAAGAACACCTGAGCTAAAGACAACTCAGTCCAAGTTTGTGTTTTTCTCTCGCTGCCTTTTAAACTCTGTACCTGCTGGTGTTTGAACTACGAGCACTGTTTGAAGTCCCACTTCACGAGGTTGTAAAAAGCAGCTATAAAGAGTTCTTCTCGGCTGCGCTTCCACAGCAGGGCTAATGATGCGCAGCTAAATTAAAATTGCATATTTCTCTCGAAAATATAATCTCACTAATGAACAGGATGTGGGCTCTGCTGGCATGTCAGGCCTTTTTGTTGTAAGAAATATGTCAATGGCAGAGAGAGAGGCGAGAGGCTGGCCAAGACAAACAATTCAGCTGGAAAGCAGGACCTAACAGCTTAGCTTTTTGTCCAACAGTACGCTCTTTTCATGTCCATGGTAAAGAAATGAAAGCTTCAAGACAGCTCCTTGGTGGGCATGATGGAAAAAAGAGAAAGATTAGATTATGTTGATCATGGCTACTTGCACTTTGCCAATGTTGCTCCTTGCTGGTTGCAGGTTAAGTGCCCTAGAGATACAAGAGCTCCGCCATGCCAAAGGAAACACAGAGGTGCTGACATGCCTGGTATGGTGAGCTTTTTTCCGGCTTACTGTAATCCTGGAATGCTTGGACATGTGGGAAAAAAATCCAAGCGGGACTAGAGAACAAGAAGTTTAAGAATTCTAAAGCTGAAAATGTGAAGGGTTTTATTTATTTGTGCCCTATTTGGAATAGGAATAAATACATCGCAGTTATTACTCTGATGACACAAAATAAATTTTTTGCAAAGCAATGAGATGCACAAGAACACACAGCAACCACAATACAGGCAGATTTTAATTTGTTAAATTGCCTGTATAGATAACAGGTAGTTAGGTTAAACAGTGAAAAAAAGGTCTGTGGCAGGTCTGTGCCCTGCCCTCTACCAGGCCACCATGCTGCTCATGGCCGACCGTTTTTTCTGCGGCTGGCCATAATTACAGGAAAACGTTACATTACTAAGTGTCTAGTGATTATGTGTAAGCCACATCATTAATAATGTGGCTCATTTACCCTCCTGTTTCACATTCAGGCTTGTTTGTACACACTAAGCACACAAATTAGGTTGAATTTTAGAATGCTGGACCCTCAAAGGTGATGGGAGAGGCAAGATTAACCCTATAGTCACAACCGCACTTCAGTCACGTCCATAGTGAATGTACTTTACAGCAAATAGGTTTGTTCTGGGTGGGGAGTTTGTACTTGACCACACCAGTGCTTTCCTCTAATGATGTCTGGAGAACATGGTGTTTGGGCCAAGGAAATGGAGCTGTAAGGCTCTACAGTGGGCTACACCAATCACATCAGTGTGGTACGACCCAAATGAGAGGAATTAACGTTTGATGAAAGAGCTGATGGAACTGATACGGCTATAAATGTTACTATTGACGCAACACATTGTAAGCCAAGCTTTCTGGTCAGGAACACTGTAATTTTAACGGTTTACCAAGGGCTTCACTGAGCCCAAGTTTCAGCTATGTGCTACACTACCACATATAAAATTCTTAGATATACCAAATTCTTAGATAAAATATCAAATTCTTAGATATACCTTTCAGAAAAGAACTACATGACCCATCAGACATTTGGGGACACCTAGCTGTTTAAATCTTGGGCTGTTTAGACAGTTGCACCACTTGGGAGCACCCCTCCCCCCCTTATTTAGGCCAAACCAGCTCTTCATACCAACGCTTTGATGAACATGTATTTGATTTTTTAATCTAAACATACTCCAGGCATTAGTAAGGAACCTTAGAAGATATTTGTCTTACTTTTTTTAAGACAGAGAACCAAAAGATATCTGGGAACTTTTGTCTGGCAGTGTATAAAAACCATCTTGCTGTTTCTTTGCATGGCAGTTTGCAATAAAGGTTTGTTTAAGTTGAGAGAGAATCATGGCACCAGCAAATGAGTACTGGAGAAAATAGAGAGCGTGAGGCATCAATTTGTGCAAAGCCCTGAAAAGTGCCACAAATTCCGCAGCGAGCTGAAAGCGCTCTGGCTGTATGAAGGACAGGGCAACGGCAGGCTGGAGAGATAAAAAGCGCAGGGGCCTTCTCTGCCCAATCTGCCGTCTGATTGAACACAAATATTAGTTGTTAAGCCAGTAGAGAGGCCCCACACTGCTATTAGCGACCAACAAGGCTTCTAAGTGTGGCGCTTTCCCAGCAATAATGTCGTCTTCAAAGAAGACACAAAGGCCTGATGCTTGAGCGCCCACAGTCAGTAATGTAGGCCAGACCGAGCCTTATGGTCTCCCCCACTGTCACAGACTGAAGGAAAAAATGCTTTTAAATGGTTTGGAGATGTAAATCTTGTGGAATCTTTTAACAATGCTTTCTAAAATAAAACCTACATGTAGAGAGCATGTACATCCCCTCTGATCTCTGGCAAAAAAACACAGAGACAAATAGGCATAAAAGAGACTTTGATGTATGTCACCACTAACAACTTAAATAATGTAAGCAATATATCAGGATACACTACATTTAGACTCTATTTTCTATTTACGACTGATAGGCATCAGAAGAAAGTCTGAGAGACTGGCGACAGCAACGGCATGTTTATACAGTGGTTCTTGAGTGCAACCTCAAATCATAAATCATGTCAGGACTACAGAGGAGGCTGGGGCCTACGTTGCTGTTTCAATCTAGGGGAGGAAATTGGTTTAACAAAAACACTTTCTGAGCGGGTCTACGCATACAAACTCTGTAGCTTGAAGCACCAGAATAAATGCCTGTTTATTTCTGATAGTGAGGCAGAGGGAAAAAAACAAAACCCCAAAAGTCAAGCTTCCTGTTGCTTTCTGATGGGAGGCGGTTTTTGCTGCATCTCTGCAGTCAGGCAGTCTGTTGTTTTCTTGTCAGAGAAGAATAAGAGCTTCTGCTCTAAGTGTAAATGATCACTGTGGGTTTCTTATCATCTTGTACCCACAGAAATGGTTACCCCCCTAGACATCACCCAGGGACAAATGCTATTTATTAGGGATGGAGGCAGACCAAAAATTGGCTTGATTCATTGTTACTCATACACTGTACTACACAATAATTTTTTTTTTGCATTTGCATTTATTTAGCATTTTATTCACATTGTTTTGAGCATACTAAAGGTCTTATTTATTTACAGCATTTATTTTAATGCTTTTTCAGCGTAACATTTTATGCAAGAGAACTATCACTGTGGTGATAATTTACCTAACTACATGTAAAAATATGAATCAAAGAATTTACTCAAGTAAAAACATTGCTTATTGAAAAAGGTATTATTTTAAATGACTGAAAAATTAACTGAAAATTACAACAACTAATAACTGAAATTATAATCTGAAAATACAGTGAAATGTACTGAAGTACTGAACAAGAATACTTCATCATTGCCTTCTTTGGGAGGGAAGCCTGCTTAAACTGGAGAAAATAAACATATTGTGTTCCCCGACAGTGAGTTCAGATAAAAAGACTTCAAGCAAATATGATTTACTTTTGTCCACCTTAACGCTGTAGACATTTTCTCAGATTTAAGGTGCTCAACTTTATTCTACTAATTGCTGAGGCATAATAACATATTGATCAGCTCAAGCTTAAAGGACATTTGAGTGAAGTCATTGCTTTCTTACCATAATTCTCCATTGAGTCCCAGCCTTTCCACCTCCTGCCCCAGTCCACTCCAACTCCGCTCAGAAGAGAATCTTCTCCGTCATAATTGAGGTCCTCTCCGTTCTCTTCCAGACTGGCCTGGCCTGGGCTTTCCTCACTGGAGTCATGATACTCCCAAAAGATTGGCCAGAATAGCTTTTTGTGGTCAAACCATTGCTCAGAGCTTAAAGACCAGTCATTCCTGCCCTCCTTAGCGAGGTCCATCTCAACCTCCATCTGAGGGTCATCTACAACCTCAATGGTCACCTGAAAGAGCACAAGAGAATGAACACTGACTTTTCAGTAAGTTTGAGGTCATTCTAGGTTAAGAACCTTAAGAGTAAGTGCTATTTTTCAGGGATCTTGGCTGTCAAACAGACCCAAAACAATTCTCTCTAAAATGTCTAAAAGCTCAGTGTTCACCTAAAAAAGAACAAGAGGTAGGACAGATATGGAGGATTTAAAGAACAGTACATGGAGTGTATTATGGGCAGTATTTCTGACTATGCCGACTGTCAAAATGGTTAGAAAGCAGCTCATAAAATGAAACCCGAAAAGACCCCTTCACTGTCCCCTCCATTAGCTCTAAGGAGGATGTTTTCTTGGTGATAGGTTTATGTTCAGCAAGCCTTGGCTTGTCATATCTGCAGGGTGATAGAGAAGTTCCAGCCATCCCTTCAGCAGGCCTAGACAAAGGACTGGCTGTTTATATTCTTCCCAACGTAACAATCTGATGGCTGTAGCAGCTGTTTATAAAGACGCAGTGCTGTTTAGAAGGGTGATTAAGCTACTGCAGCCACACCGATTACATCAGTCAGCCTTGTCCTCCTCTGCACTGGACTCCAGACTGTGAGAGCAAAGCTTCGAGCTGAGGATCTGATCTTCTTCCAGAATCTACACTATAGATTGCGTGATGAACAGCACAGGTCACAGAAGCTTTTAAATCTTCTGAGATCACACAGTTCCCGCTGAGACATTGATCAAGACTGCAATCAGCAAAATAAACTTTGCTTTAAAAAATGAACAGGTTTCACGGGAGAAAATTACTGAGCATCCTCAAGCCAGGTTCACTCCGGATCCGCAGGGACATCCGAGGAAGCTGAACCGCATCACGCTTGGCTTTGGTTCAGCTCAAACGGACTCAATGTTTGGAAAAATGAGTAGAGAATAGGTCATGCCTTTGGATGGCAAGTGAAGAGTGCAATCCATCATATTTTCAACTCCCCTGTCCTTAAAAACTCTCATTACATTATTATAAGTATGCAATGTGATAAAAAAGGCATAAATCCTCCCACACTTAGTGATGGTTACTACTTAAAGGAAAGACACATAAAAAAACAAAACAGCTTTGTCTGGTATGTATGGAGGATGGACCGTTCCCACTTGGACGACTACAACTTTTTCCCGTTATAAAACTAAATTTGGATACCAGGGTTCTCTTGTGTATTTTTTTCCCAGAAGTACTGTTTCCCAGAAGAACTTCATTTCCTCTCAAACCCTAATGCACACGTAAACTTCATAACTGTGTTAAAAATAAAAAAAGGACCCTTCTTTACCTCGCTTTAAAAAATAATTAAAGTTCGGGGTCAGTTTTTGCACTGAACGTTAAGGAGAGACTGTTAATAAAAATTCAACTTTTTAGACATTCTTGTTTCTGTTTCCTTTTTCTAAACTCTGGAGAGGTTTTAAAAGGACAGCTGAACTGTGCTCCTTCAGCGTACAGGTCTTGCCTGGGGTAATTTAAGAGGCCTCTTTGTTTAAGAACAGCTGTGACATAGCCAATAAGTGCATTGAAATCCCACTCCCTTTTGCAATCATAGCTGCAAACTTTGTAATAACAGTATGAAACAATGAGTGCATAGGTTAATTACATCTCCCGTAAAGTCTTGCCAAGAAAAATTAATCCATTTCTTCAGCTTACTACCAGTTGATTTAGTGCTCGGAGAGGTGGGAAAACTGCAGGACTGGGCATTGTCACCCAGCTTTACATATTTGTTATAACATATATGCCTTGCAGTGTCAACAGTGGTGTTTAGACAGGACCTAAAGCCAAGACATACAGACCAACTACAAAGAAAGACCCCAGAACCCGCAAAATGATTGATCTGATGCAATTATTCTCGTTGTTCAAAGTTTTAGCCAAGCTGTAAACAGTCTGCGTCCCTATTTAAACAGTATTTGTGTACAGTTAAAGAACCTCAGCACTTAGTTAAGGGTCAAGTCCTTACAGTAAAAGGTGAGCCAAGCAATACTAAAGCTGCACACAAAGGGAAGTCTAAGTCTGATCTTTTTGTAACCGTTCTTGACAGAGGTCTAATGTCCATCATTTTGTTTATTTTATCTACCTTTGTTTAATCTAATTTATTTAATAATATTTTATAATTCCCCCTTGGTAATCGTAACTCTGTTATCCATTGCAGCCCATATGAGTCTTGGCCCCTCTCTGTGTATTTCTTCTTCATTCTCTTAAGGAGTTTCCCAGCCACTGCCACGTTCGGCTTGTTAAAGGACTTATGTGAACATTGTGTAGCTCATACCCATTTTAAGGAGCTAAAAATCCACATAACCACGGACGTCTTCCAATATAATTTTATGCAGTGAAAAAATGAGCAGACTGAGTAATTTTTGACTGATATGATTGTCAACTGTGACTGTCAACTGATATGCTTGTCAATTATGATTAAAATATAACCTGCTGGATTTTTGTCAGTAATGATGAAACAAGGGGACTTCCTCATTGGTCAGACAACCATGCCTCTGGAAGCCTGCTTCACTACACTGAGTGTTGCATGAATAAAGCTGAATTGAATGCGGTCTTGCCTGAATATTTGGATTCTGGGAGCCCAGGTCAGCATTGGCCAGGTCAGGGAAGTTCTTCAGGTCTAGTATAAATGGCTCCTCTTCCTCAGGTATAGGCTTGGGCAGGACCCCATCTGAACGAAGCTGTGACCATCTCCGTCTCTGGCGACGTGGAGGTGAGTGACTCCTCAGCTGGTTCTGCTGCTGTAGTTCTGCCAGTGTCCGTCTGACATCTGCAGAGCCAGCCTGGCCTCCAGTCTGAGGAACAACACAACATACATTGATCAACTCATGCCACGTCAGTTAGTTCTGATCTATTTGATCTATTTTTTGCTAACAGAAAATTATAAGCACAATATTTAAAAAAAAATTTAATAACTTACTTATTAGCAACACAGTTTTACAGTTACTAAATATTTCCAAGGAAAACAGTAAATGTATTCACTTTAATCTGGGAGCCACTGTTCTCGAAGTACTCATGATAATCATGATATACACTAGAAAAAGTGTATACTGTAGAAGTGAGTATTGGCTCCTCTCAAGATTTTCTCAAGCCTTTTCAGGGGACTTTGTGTTTGCCACAGTTTTAGGTCACTGTATGTAGTACACAACAACGTGGCAGTCTCTTTTTCCAACAACGATTCAGCTGTAGATTCAGAGGATTCAGTCTTCTGAAGAACAAAATATGGGGAAAATATTTCCTAAAGCAATTACACCATGCATGTGAAGAAGGTTAGAAAATCAGTCATACTCCAACACCATATCAAATCTTTACAGCTGTGACCCTGCACTCTTATGAAAAAAGGCCTGGGTTTCAAATAAACACATCTGGAGTGAAATGTCTACCACATGACAGCATATCAGGTGGATTTTGCAGAGGGATTAGTGGAATTATGTCAATAATCTCCGCACTGTATGGTTTTAAATAAGGTCTGCTCCATGGACTCACAATTGGCTCTAGACTGACAATATATGAAAAATGAGACCTCCCTTCATTGATAATGCTTGCGAGTTTGAATTCATGCTGGTTCACGGTGCAGTTTACACTCAAGCTGTAAAAAGGCAAGTACACTCCAGTATCCTCAGACAATCTGTTGCACAACCCATTTGACATTGCAGAACTATCTGATTAAAGGAGAAGCTGTTGTTCTTATGCCACCATCCTACATAAGTTACTTATCAAAGACAAAACCTCAGTGCTCCACGGGGTTCCCGTTAGCAACCAAACAAAACAGAGCGGGCAGAGAAACATCACAGGCATGAACAACATGACGGCGTTCAGCTGGGGTGCTCTGCTCTGTCTCCTTCGCCCACAGCCAGACACGCCTCCACCTCCTGACAGCTGGTTGACATTAAGTGCAATGCTGGGTTGAACTGATAGAGTACTGACTGTGAATTCCTGGAGAAAGGCCCAGGATGGTGCATGCAGGTAAATTATTACACATTAAGGGATATGTATCTCTTTCGTCTGGTTTACTTTAATATGGAGACTTGAAGTCTGGGCTTTGAAGAGTGGCCTCCTGTTGTCCCAAATCCACAACAGCTAGGATTTCTGAAATCATCTGCTATGTATCACCAGCAGTGACCATTTGTTCTTTAGATCCATTACAATCTCTATTGATGGTCCAGAAATTTGTCAGAAGGCATCTCTGGATAATCTCATAATGCCCCATCAAGCTTTACAAATGTACTAATAATTTTAACACACTGCTAAACAGGAGCTTCAATTGAGAAGGAAAATTTCCACCTGCCCTAGGCATGCACAGACTCTACCAAACTTGTGCAGATCCAGCTTTTTAAGATTAAGCCTGATGCTTTTCCAGTACAAAACTTATCACCAATACTGATTTTAAGGAGATTTTATAACTAATCATTATATTAGCCAATATAATGTTCTGCAGTATAACGGTATGGGTAAAAAGGATTTTGTCCAACATTGCTTTGCCAACTGATATAACTGTCAGTATTTGACTGTAAATATATGATTGTCAGTGGGTGTAACAATGCAGTCAGCCCATAATCTAATCCTACTCTCACAATATGTTATTTGTCATGTACTGGAGAAATATGGGGTTGTTTCTTTAACAAACTTCATGGTGTTAAGACAATGCAACTGGATTAAAAGGCAGACTTAATATAATGCCCATTCTCTGAAACAGCAGCCCTCAAATGCTCACAAATTTGATAAAGTTACCCCTTATTTTGTAATAGTTCTCTCTTTTTACCAGCTCAGACGCTTCTGTTGTAATATAGGCAAGCAAAAACTTACCACACGAGATTCTGGCTGGGAAAAAGGTCTCTTGATAATAACAATAATAATAATAATAATAATAATAATAATAATAATAATAATAATAATAATAATAATAATAATAATAAT
>JBBPDB010000001.1:43447301-43463854 GCA_037974465.1 Brachypetersius altus | reverse complement strand
TTTTTGCTGAAGGTAGGATTCAAACCCATGACCTCTTGGTCTGGAGGCAAGTATCCTACCCGCTGAGCTACCTCCACGTTTACTCAGTAAAGGTGTTCAAACATTTGCACCTTATGAATAGCTAGGCACCATTCAGTACTATCTAGAAATAAGAGTAATGAAGATATGCTGCATGTGGGAATAAAAAACAATCCATGACAAAACACACATTAGTGCTTATATTTTAATGTCCTCCAAGGAGCGAAACAGTTTCAGTACTATATGAAGCCCACAGTGTTCGTCGATCCCAAAAGTGGGTCTATTTTATGGTATGCAATGTTGGTAGTAAGTCCAGGCTGCTGGATACAGACACGTTCTTAAAAAGCAGCGTTTCAGCTTTACGCTCAGACTGTCCCACTATGTTTAGAGCGCACTAACCTCTGGTCCACTCACACACTGAGTACTCACACTCTAACCTGGGAAGTGCATATATAACAATGAAATAAAATGTTTTTATTTCAGTGGTTAGGTCCCCTCATGTTTTTCACATACAGTCATCCTTAGGAAAAAAATATAACATTTTCTTTCATCATGTAATCTGGTGTATAATTTAATATAACTGAAACTATATACTTTGTCTTATTATACAAGCTGTACTGTTGATTTAAAAGACAAATCAGGAAGCAAAATGCCATGTGAAACATCTTATGATATGATCATTAAGTTTTTAACAGATGCAACGAAAAGAAGAACAACTAACGACAGTAATAAAGATCTGGAATGAAAATCAAGTTTAAGACAAGCCACAGAAGCCACAAACTGGAGCACTTGGTGTGCATTTCAGCACCTTTTATCGTAAACTAGCAGCTTCAGTGATTATGTCATACGTGCATTTAAGGAGTTACAGATGATATAAAAATGCACATCAGTAGTATTTGCATGAGAGCATGCACACTATAGACATGCATGCACATGTGAGACCTTCTGGAGCTGCCTTAGATAAATGGAGACGAGTTTGTGTGTTATCCAAAATAATTCAGACAAGAACACAATAATAATAAATAAATATATACATTGAAAAGCAGAGCGTGAGAGAAAGCACACCAAGCAGGTGTTAAAACTCCTGACACAACCTGAAGACTTCAAAAAACACTAAATGACAAGGAAAAAATAGTTTGTGGTCAGAGCATATAAAAGTGAGCATAAAAAAGGGAATTTAAAAAAAAAATCCTTAAGACTATAACTATAAACCCGCTTGACGGACTGATATCAATATTAATTCATGACATTGCACCTTATTTGCATTACCTAAGAAAGAATTAATGGGAAAAATGTTTAACACCTTTGAATAGAAATGTACACACAATGCCTTCCTACTGGGGCGTAATGGTCTCTGTAATAGAAGATTCCTTCGCCATATTAGCTTACTGGTATAAACAAATTTTTCTTTGAGATGAAAATGTCAGGATATCCAAATGTGCATAACCAAGCACAGATGTTCCCCAGACATCACCCACGCCAACCCTCCTGCTTGATATGGTATTGAAAAAAATGTTTAAAAAAAGACTGGCACTGTAAGAAAAATGACCATTAAGTTCAAGTAAGATACTAGTTCACGCTTTGACTCGAAAACCCGTGGAAACGTAAACATGTGAAAGGCGAAGCTGTGGAGATTTTGGTGCGTGATTTAGTTCTAGCAAATGCAATCAAGAGGAAAAAAAAAAAAAAAAAAAAAAAAGAGTTACTTTCTGAAGCCAGCGTCTCTGGGACTGATCATTTGTCCCCCACCAGTCTGGTCCCACTTATTCATAAAGATGCTGTCTGTGTGCAGAAAAAATGGTTTGAGGGTTGCAGTTACATATGGCTTTAGCAAGAACATAAGCAGTCCAAAGCCTCTTGTGGTTGGCAGAGAGGAATTTAAGCATTTCTTTCCTCCCCAATAAATGTCACAATGAGTTAAGGACAAATCTTACGTCAAAATGACAGACAAGAATCAACAAAGACGACGAGGGAGAAAAAAAAAAAAGAACACAGTTTCCACTTTAAAGCATCAGTGTTATTAAGAACTCTCTATGCTTTAAAAAAAGAAATCATGATAAAAAAAAAATAAGAATGGCATTTGTTAAGTGGTTCATCAACTCTTCTTAGAGAGCCTCAGATGAGCAGTGCACTTTTGGTTTGGACTGGAAGGCGCTCAGTCTTCACACTCCTCATACGTGGTCTCATCAAAGGGCCGGTCGAGAGCGGGCAAGATTCTGTGTCGGGAATATTTCACCTGCAGCAAGTCACCCACCTCACTGATCGCACCCAGAGCCTGCAAATAACACACAAATAACACAAGCTCACACACAGCATGCTGTAACATAAGTCACATAAGCCGTTTGCAACACACTAGGTTTGTATAGTACAGTTTCACAGCATTAAAATTATTTTGCTACAATAATGTAATAACTAGGACAGTCAAATGATTTAATAATGGAAGATTTAATTATTTTGTATAACCATAAACTGCAATTGTTTAATTTGCTCACTTTTGATCCTATCAAGGAACTTTCCATGTAAAAGAAGTATGTTTTAATAATGAAATAACATTATTTTGTTAAGTGCAGGGGTCATATGAACCTGTACATGAAATGTCGGTAATTATTTTATCGCACGTTAACACAGGTATTTTTTTTTTAATTATTTTATTTTGAAAGTTTGTTGCTTCTTTTGCGCTTGTGAGTGTGCACAGCACGTAGCTCTATGCACAGACATATATTCTGTGCCTATGGCTCGTCTCAGCTGCTTTTCGCGGGGGTCAGGCATCCAGTAATGGAAAACCAGCTGAGAGCTAAGAGTGCTGCATGGACAAAAAAAAAAAAAGGGACACCTGACCATTACACCAACAGAATCTTTAATGTGGAGTTGGTTCTCTTTTACAACTGCTATAATGGCATTCCATTCAGGTGCGTCTAATTGTCTTGCTAACTGCTGCGGCCAAACGTGTTGTCCAAGAGGCCAGGTAACAGTGGCACATGGATCATCATCTCTAAACCTGAGGAAGAGGGAGAGGGAGAGAAGGGAGGAACCCCACAGAGGAAAGCCTCTCACCTACAAAAGGACCAAAAAAGCTAAAAAAAAAAAAAAAAAAAAAAAAAAAGTCTCACCCGCCGCAAAGCTTTTATATGAAAATGTGCTTGCGGGAAGAAATGTGACAAACCCATAAATAATGCTGCGAGGATCATTAGCTGACAGCAATAAAACACACATGAAAGACAGAGAGTTACATCACAGAGAGAGGCTGTAATTGATATCCTGACTTCCTCCTGGTTAAAAAGTTTCTGATGTCGTCTCAAACTTTTCATAAAGTCTCTATACAACCTCATCCATTCAGCCAGCGAACAGATGTACACAGAACATCTCGCAACGGTAAAACGGTAAAAAAATGCGTAGATGCGATAACCGGTCACATCAAAGTTAGGCCTGTTTTCTTAGAGCGGAGGGGGTTGTGGGGTGGGGGGTGACGGCCGGAGTGCTTTTCAGCATGGCTAAATCAAGAGTCCTTGGGGAGGCAGATTAAGATGCTCTTTGATCTCCTGCCAGAGCAGACCCCTGTGGCAGGCACTTCTTATGTAAACCCCTCAACTGCAGGCTGCCAAAGAGAGCTGACACTGTCAATTAATTTATGGCATGGGACACTTTGAAGATGCAGCCTCGCATTCCTTTATCAGTAATTGCATTCAAACAAAGAGGGGTGTATCAAGTTAGAGAGACACTAAACTTCAGAGGATTGATGGACTGGGGCATGAACTCAGTTATGAGAGGTAGCTGTGGCGTGTGCTCTGATTTCTCAAGGGGGGGAAAAAGAAAGCAAAAAAAAAAAAGTGAAGAATGCCAAACATTCTCCACATTATAGTCTGGATATCATGTGGTATATTTATTTTATCTGCGGCAGAGAGAATCCTATCAGAGAAAAATGTTGCATATGTGAAACACGTAGAACATTTATTTGATTTATTTTTGCCAATTTTATGATATACATAATGCTTATGAACCTGCACCAAAATGTTGTAGCATAATTACACATGATTCAGACTAAACAGCTGGCTGCCCCTTACTTCTGATGGAAAATTTTGTTATTGAAATACGGCACTAACTTTTCATTTTGAATTTAAAACACCATAAAACATGGTCAATATTTTGCATGACTGGTGGGATGCAGCAGCAAGCTGTGAGTGGGAAGGAGGGTACCAGTATATTACCTGGTCAAGCATTTCTTTGGTGTGGGCTGCAGACACACAGAAGCGAGCTCGGGACTCGATGATGGGGGTAGCAGGGAAGCCCACTACAACCACACCTATATTCCTCTTCAACATTTCCCGGGCAAATGCCCTGGACACAACACACAAAAGACTTGAAATGCGAAAATTATTATGATCTACCTCTGAAAGCAGCCCCTTAAGGTTCTTATTCAGCTATTATTCTAATATGCCAAACTAATACGCGGGTTGTACAAGCAGGCCCTAATTAATATTTTTTTAACATTACAAATAATAGACAAAGTGAATTAGAGCCAGTAATTTAGGACATTGCCCAGAACACTTCTCTCTTTATGCTAATTACGCAGGCTGAAAAGAGAAAGCTCACCCAATCTTGGCAGGCAGATAGAGCATCATAGGAACCACAGGTGAATCGTTGTTGCCGTAAATGATGAAACCCATCTCCTGCAGCCTCCTGCGGAAATAGACTGTGTTCTCCGCCAGCCGCTGGACTCGCTCTCTGCCTGGAACAGACACATGCGCGCACACAGATTTCAAACACCAACACTTTCGGGAAGAAAAAAAAAAAAAGGCTTTTTCACTTGGCGTTAATCTGCTTTTTCCATAGCCCTTTCATGCGATCAGACAATTAAACTAACCAATCCACAGGACCCATTACTGGAGTTAATAGGGAACCTGACCACCTGAGCTATAAACTTTATCATCGGACTGGAGCAAGAGCCGAGTCGTGGCTCCGCATGCAGTCCGTCCCGAACTGTTAAAAGGAGAAATATTTTATACCTGCTGATTTTATACAGCTTTTTAAATTTCCCCTGTGATGTCATCGAACCGTGTGCCCTTTGCACAGAGAAAGGGATAAGATGTTTACTATTCATGTTTCCAACGTGAAGTTTTATCACACTTTTAGCTCCATCTAAGCCCCCATGTCTCTGGCAGAGAGATGCTAATCAGCTGGCTAAACAAACCCCGGTGCTGTATGTAATAGAGGTGCTCTTAGAGGCTGTGTCAAAAAACTCCATACTGCGACTGAACTGCAAGAGATAAGCCTAATGAGAAACAGGCCATAAACAACCCTTCAAAAACATGCTGAAAGTGGGTGAATTCAACTGCTTTCTATTGGAGAGGGGCGTGCATTCCCCTAAGAAGGCCCACTCGGCGATCAAACTCAAAGGAATTCTTCGGGCGTCTGAGCACTGTGCAGTGATCTGTTGAAAAGCGTTTGCATTTGTGAAAGCTTCAGCTTTCACTTCCCAAGAGTTCTGGGCATTCAAAGGAACATCACAGCAGAATTTCTCTTTCTTTGCAGCCACACTTGTGGCACCTACAAGCTAGATGTGCCAGACACTACAGTGAGGTCAGGGTAAAGCAGTACCTGAACCCTATCAAAAGAAAAATGAAAGTTGGGAATTGGCATACTGGCATTTAAAATTCACTTTCCCCCAAAAGTCACTCATTAGTAGTAAAATGTTGCTCTCCCATGTCACTTCTAGACTGGGAGGGTAAAGATCAGCATGAGATGTGTACCACCTCTACTTCAATACAATTAACATTTAACAGTCACTACATCATCATTGTATAGCTCAGCTTTTTTACAGGAGACAACTGCCCTGGCTAGCATCCTTCCCACCCAAGGCGAGCGAGGCCAGTCACACCCTCCTAGACACCCAGGTACTCACGGATGGCTGCATCATTGGCAGGAAACAAAACACTATCTCCTGACAACAGGGACAGCATCTAGATAGTTGTGCCTTTTTCCTGGCTGCAATTCCTTGAGTTTATTAGTGAGAAGAAGGGTCTCTAAAAAGTCCTAAAATATAAACAACGTCTCTCTAATGTCATTATAATAATTATTACAGATCTGTAGCACAGTAACATATAAAAAGTATAATGATGAGTGTTGGACAACAGCACTTTATATCTAGAATATGACTTCATATTTACAAAAAACCATATTGAACCTGAAAATGTGTACAGCTCTGCAGCTTGGACTTGACATGAATGGACTCAAAAAAGGCAAGAAAAAAAAAGGGAGAAAAAAATAACGACTGGACAGGGCCAGGTATCAGACAAGCACACACACCACAATCAAACAGGTTCGCCCCAACCAGCTGTGCAGCCACACGTTGCCCCTGACTACAGCACTCAGGCTCAATTAGGACTGTTGCATCAAATACTCTTAGCAGTGAAACCTTACCATCTGGTGGCCCGCAGGCAGGTTTAGCTTTACAGAATGTGGCGGTTTTCTGAAACAGGAGTCAGAAAGCAGTAAACGGAGGAATGGAGCGGGGGAGTAAAGGATAGTGGCCGGGCTGCAGTGTGACAGGGCAAGAGCAGCATACATGCGTGTAGGTTTATATCTGATGAGCGCTTGTGAAAGGAGACTTGACTGGCTGTGAAATCTGAGTTCTCCAACGACCCCACTCCATGTAAACCGGCTACTGACAGATAAAGCAGGCTCCACATGTCATGACTGGGTCACCCACCTTGTGGCAAAGAAATGGAGCCTGAACATTCGTGTAACACTAAACACCTTATTTCACTGCAGGCATTCCCTGTCCTGCTCTTACGGATCAAGGTCCCATGTCCCCTTGCTTTGTAGCCTTACAAGATACTGGGAATTTACAGCCAATGCCATTTTCAGACCACTTTGAACTACAGTTGTCCCAATTCAATCTAAGGGACTGATATAAGAGCTGATAAAGTATGATGTTTTACACCAACTGTTCACCGACAGTCCTTTGCAAGTTGGCATGATTGGGAAGTCATAAGGTAGGGGTCACCAACCTTTTTGAAACTGAGAGCTACTTCACGGGTACTGAGTCATATGAAGGGCTACCAGTGTGATGCACTGAAATAGAGTTTACCTAAACTTATCTAAACGTCACGTATAACAAACATGTTAAGATAGTCATTTTCAAATCTACATTTTCAAAAGAATAGCAACAGGATAAAATAAAATGGTAGACGCTGCTCACTGGTAAGTTGTGCTATTTTTAGAACAGGTCCGCAGGTTACTCATGTGGTCCTTGGGGGCACCCTGGTGCCTGCGGGCACCACGTTGGTGACCCCCGTCATAAAGCATCTCCCAGAGAAAAACAGTAGCTAGAGGCTTTCTATGCAAGCTGAGCATTTTCTCCCAATGATAAGTGGGCCTAACAGGAGAGGGAAGTAAAATGTTATTACTAATTACTAATTCATTTTGACAGTAAATTAGTGTATGAAAAAATGTGAGTGCATGGCTATCATACACTAAGATGAGGCCAAAAAACTGAACTTGACAATTTATCTATGTGTCTTTATTCATGTACATTTTATGACTACTTCTTTGAATTTGATGAACAAAATCAACCTGTTGTCCTCATGGTAGTTTGAGAGATGAGCATAAACAGCATCCATTACTGCTGACAGCGATTACGGGCTCTGCGGAGTCCGGCTCCTACGAGAGCTCTTTATAAATGGCTGCACCTCCACAGTGAAGAGCACTGATCAGCTATGTAAACCGCTCAGAAGAACAACTGCAATGGAAAGGAGCATCTGAAAGCAATAACGTTGGAGAGGAACTCCAACTGCCGGACTTCAAGCCCTTCAGTCAGTGAGCAGGTCCTCCAGGAGGTGGGGGGAGGGGGTGGTAGGGGGTTGGAGGTGCACTGGGGTGGAGAAGGGCTCTCCAAAGTAAATCTTTCTGGGGTACCCTTTCAACAACTAGTTTCACAATGCACAGCCCCCCCAGTAACTCCTTCCAGACACTGGGACTGGAGGATTTGAAGCGAGAGAAGGGCTGAGAGAGACTGAAAAAGCTTCCAGATGTGGGGGGCCGCTTCCTTCCCCCCCCCAAAAGCCAGTTCCTCCTCACTTCCTTTTCATCTGAAGGAGAGAGATAAGTACAAACACCCATGAGGACTTCAGGGCTGTGGTACACCCCTTTCCCCACATAGACCTCTCCAGAACAGAGCACCACGAGGCTCTGCAGCACCTTCAAGGCTCAAATCTATCATCGTATTCTTTATCGCTGCTGCTTCCACTGACTGCTGGGCTCACACACAGCTGTCCAGTTCTTGATCTGAACTTCACCTCAGCAGATGAGGGCTGACTGATGGGCTTGCCACATATACAGACTGAAGAATGTCACAACCTTCATAATTCAGTACATCATAGAAGGCTAACAAGCTTGAATCAGGGTTTTGTTACTGTCATAAGACCTGTAACAATATATATAAACTCAAATCTGCCATTGGAATTAAAACATTTTCAAAAACAATTCTATGGTCTGTTCATCATGATGTAATATCATCAGAGATTCTGTAAAATAGTGTAAAGAATATAAAAAAATAAAGACTGAAAAATCTTAATATTGAATGACAGTTCTAATATGTTTCTGCCAAATCATTCCAACAATTCCTGAGGTTGTGCTCAGGGGTGGGTTCACATGGTGTTTTACTGAAGACAGTACACTGCTCTGCACTTCTCTTTCACATTTTAGAAGGTTGCTGCTTTCTGTTGAAGAGCTACAATAGCAATGTAACTGTCTAAGAGCATTCTACCCCACCCCCCATCCAACATCAGCTTGACGACGCTAAGCTACAAAATATTAGATTATTATTGTGCATGCGTCATATATTACAACTTGCTATTTTGGATGTTCATTCTATTCATGTGTAGATCGCTATGAGTAAACACACGCAAACACCTAAAACATGTGTTAACTCCCTCTCTAGCCAATAGGGTTGTCCCAAAAAAATGTTGATTCTCAGAAACTAATCGATACTGCAATTTGGTATCGAGTTATATATAAATTGGCACTGGTATCAATAAATAACGACAAGTTATGCATCTGCCGGTTCACAGAAATCGACAATTTTCAACAGGCACTGCAGCGGGCAGCCCCTCCCCCGGCTACCTGGAGGACCCAGTGTTTACAAGAGAGCCCCGTAACTTGGCTGGGGAACAACCTAGCGCAGCAAAATTTTCCAAGGACTCTCAGCGAAGTGTTGCTTTCGCAACAAACATTTATCAAGTGACAAATACGAGATGCAATGTAAATGTTGGTCATGTGACGATAACTATAACGAGATAGATCATGTAATATTGTTGCCGAATAAGAGCGAGACTTGTGGTTTACAAAATAAACTATGCTACAATGTCTCTTCATTTTGGTTGACTACAATGAGACTAGACGTTATTTCCTGTATAATAGGAAGGAGAGCAAAAAGTATTGGGATGCTCGGCGCTACATCCAAAAGTATTGGGACGCATTGCTAATATAATGCTAGGGAAAGAGAAATGACACACAAAGTCTCCCTCACACACACTTTTGATTGTCATCCTTTGCCATATCCATGCAAAAAAGCTGATCCTAAATTGTTCTGATTTGTTTGTGTAGATTATTATAATAATAATAAATGTATTATTTTTCATTTAAAAGCACTTTTCAAAATTCCGAAAGACGCTCTACAATTTTGAGTAGTCAAAGAAAACTGAGTATTTGTTTGTCTACTCACAATTTTTTTAATTTTTTTTTTTCTCCCCTCATCCATATCAGTATCAAGCTTGAAATTTCAGTATCGTGACAAGCCTACTAGCCAAGCAGGTACATACCAGAGTGAAAGATGAATGTCTGATGTTTGTCAAGACCGCCACTGTACACACAAGGTAATTAGGTAAAACAATGAGCTTAGATATGCTCTGCGCTGTAAGCCTTAATAGCACCACACAACAAAGGCAGAAACATGTTTATTGAAGCCTCAGAAGAAAGGCATTAATGAGTTAAGTGAGTTGCTCCAAAGCCAACAGCTCTTTCCAACCACACTCACACAGACTTTTCTGCTGTGAAACAGCAGAACTTTCCCTGAACAATGCTAAACTGTGTAAACTTGAGATTTAGCTTAAAGCCAAACATACACCTATACACACATTTTGTGATACCTGTATCCCCGATACGCTATTATACAATAACTAATATGATATAAGTAAACCATAAAAATGAATTCATCAAAAGTTAAACCATGTGCCCATCTGTAAAGAAATGAGCGGAGGGGAGGTCATCACTGGACAATCAGTCAAATATAAGAGTGGCAGTTCTCAGGACCTGCACTGCCTTCCCCATTGCCTGCAAGAGGCACAATCTGCATCTGGGAAAGCAGCCCAAAAAGTGTGGAGCAGCTGTCGGCTGCTTAATCCTGACCTCATATGTTAGCAAACAAGAATCAAACCCACACCAAATACTAGGGAATTTACTTTGATGACGAAATCAAACAGTACCCGAGTGACCAAAAGTTACACAAGTTCTACTAAGCTTTGAGCCTGGCGTCCAAAACAAACTTGACGGCTGTGTAACAACTGGGTTAACAGCACACACACACAGACGTGAAACCACATTTGCAGCTGATGTCAAATTGACTTGTAGGATCTTAGACCTCCTTGAAATAGGCTAGCCTTAGCCAAACATGACTGGAACATGACTTGCTGAGCAGAGCCAATAGCAACTCTTCAAATCAGTGAAAACACTATGGTTCAGACATAAGGTTTGTGCACGTCTGATAAGACTTATTTGGGGGGGGGGGGGGGGGGAGAGACCCACAAGCAATAAAAACCAATGGAACTTGGTGATCATTTGGTTGTTCCTTAGAAAGCTGCTTGCCCGAATCACCCTTACCTCAAACTGCAAAGTAATCTCAGACAGGTTTGCTTAAATGGTTTCTAAAATTATATGACCTGCCCTTATCTATAAAAACCAGACAAATTACAGACAAAATTCAGCCTTTAAGGTTACTACTGCTGTTAACTGTGCAATTTACTTCTGCCCAACAGTATGTTATTCAAATAATTTTTAAACAAAAGTAAGTAGCTTATTTCAAATAACAATCATAACCTTGCTGATGTACTGCATTCGAGGCCAAAATTAAAAATTTTGGTTTAATGCTACACGGTTTTGTGCAGCATACGGCTTACTTGTATGAATGGACTGGGCTAAATGAGGCTGTGCCATCGGTTGGAGCTGAAGAGGTGTGTGTTCCCGAAAGGACCCACAGGATATCTACCTTGCTGACCTCTGCCTGATTAGTTTTCTTTGTGTAACCACCTCCCCACTCCAAACACGCCCCCCCCCCAACACACACACACAATTGTTCCACATGTCTACCACATAATCTCTCACAGATGCTCCACAAGGAGTTAATCTGTAATGATGTCATTAGTTAATCTGCAACCTGTTATTACTCTGTTCTCCGAAGTCTCACTGTTCTCTCCTCTCTACTCAGAAGAGAGGCCCCTGGAAATGAAAACAAAAATTACAGCACTAATATCATTAGTCATACTGGCCCAACACAGAAGAGTGTCCGAGGACCTACGTTAAATCTGGCAGGAATTTTCACACTAAAAGAACCTGAAATACATTTAAGGAAATGTTTGCACACTTGCTCATAACATGAGCAAACTCAAATTGTTGCCTTCTGAACCCTAAAATACATACAATTTTAAATCACAAAAGAAATGCAACAAAATTCACTTAGCATATGGTTTGTTCCAATATGGGTTTCATATAGTGGGTTGGAATACAGCTAATATTTCTTTTCTAAAAGGACCAGCCTCTGAGTCTCGGTCAGCTGGCTTTTGTGAAAGGATCTCAAGCAAAAGCAGCTGGCTCCTTCTGACGATCAGACTAGTTCCTCAGAGTCAGTCAGTGGGTGATGGAGGAGACTCTCTCAGAAGAACCTGCTCAGGAACATGTGGAACAAAAGGCCTTTGTGGGATCTGTGCTAGAGAGATGGGTCTTTAATGTGAACACTTCACCTGGGCCTGACAGACCAGGAGGGCCTGTTTGGTGTAGCTGCTGGCCATGATTGAGTGGCAGAGGAGGAGAGAAGCCTTTTGGAGGGTCCAAGCAAAGGGCCTGATCGCTCTAGCTGTGTGGGTAATTGTTAACACATTTCTCAAGTTTAAACTTTGAGCTAAATATTTTACCTGGATGCCGTCTGTACATCTGTAGAAGTCATCAGTCTTATTTTGTGAGTGGTGGGAAATTGCACAAAAAAACCTCAAGCAACAGCCCCCCCACTTCCCCCACACACTCCTTCTCTTCAAAGTATTCCTTGAGAAAGAAATACTCGTGTCTGATTCTGGTCCAGGCTTAGACTCAGCATCTTGAGCAAATAAACTTGAAGGCTGTATTTTCATTGTAAAATAAGACCTATAAAAATAGGTCCTATCAAAAGAACAGTAAACCCTGCACGCAATGCATGCATTATCCTTATGAGAGTGGTTGTAGCTCAATTTAAAAAAGCAAAATGACAAAGAGAAGGCCATGGCTTAGGAGACCAAACAAGTGTTTAAGGCACAACAGGTCACCAAAAGAGGAATGTTTTTGAAACAGGATTAATTTCACACACTAAAGCTGCAGATAGCAACTGATACATGATGTGGAAGCAGGAGTGACAAAGGCCTCTCTGTGAGCGTGCAGTAGTGTGGAAACACCAGTACTCCAGGTAAACAGCTATTCCACACTATCAGCATTTAGTTAAAAGTCTTCGAATCCTCTAATAAATCTAGCCATTTCTTTCAGTCTGCTGGAACATGCCCCTTTCACTTTGTGAGAAATCCCAATTCATGCCTGAAAAGTCCATTTTAACTGTCAGACCAAGTACTCTTATTCTTTCCTTTGTCACTACTGCCCTCTTGTGACAAAATGCAAAACTGCAATTACTACAATCCAAAAGGAGAACATAATTTCTGCAACTGCTTCCACCTTCAGGCAAATGGGAGAATAAACTTACCTATAGTGGTTCCATCTTCACCCATAATGCACTTCATAGAAGTGATAATTTGCTGCACAACTGGAGAAGACATGGAGGTAGCATACACCGCACTGTGAGAGTGAGAGCGCAGGTAGTCGATCAGTTCCTAGGGAGAGAGATAAGAAACATTAATAAAGCACACATTTAATATCTCATCCAAGAAATGTTTCTTGAGTTCTGCTCTTGAGCGATGACATTAACATCAGAAGCAAGTGACAGAAACTCATATTCTACCAACTAGCATCATGAAAAAAAAAAAGCAAGCTTGAAAATGTTTTCTACTAGGTGTGTAATGTACTGTATAAACCAAACTGGGTTCCTTTTAAGCAACAGCTCTGCGGAGGCTAATGTTCTGTCTCATTAAACAACCAGATTTAAATCATTAGCTACATATCAAAGCATTCATGAGTTTAGAAGAGGGAAAACAACAAGGTGCGAAGCTGTGGGCTAGAATGAAACCCAGTTCAAACGGTGTCAAACACTGGGAGAAACCACAAACTAGCCTATCTGAAAGGTTTAAGTTTAGGTTTCCATGTAGCATGATGTTACCTGACGGCGTAAAAAAGCAATAGCTGAGGGAGTGACATTTGTGTCGGGGCAATTTGCTAAGACATGTTTGGTATCCAGAATTGCTTGTTTTGAGACATACATGCATTGTCATATAACTAATGAAGCAGGGGACAGGGTCTCAAACCTTCTTTCCTCCAATATAACCCCCTGCCGCTCCAAAGCTCTTTGTGAATGTGCCCATCATGATGTCCACATCTGTGGGATCCAGACCAAAGTACTCCACAACTCCTCTGCCACTGGGCCCCAGGGCCCCGATACTGTGGGCTTCATCCAGGTACAGGTAGGCCTTGTACTTCTTCTTCAAGGCTATTACTTCAGGCAGGCGGATGATGGATCCCTCCATGCTGAGGACAGAACAGTTTACTCATAGGAGTGTACATTTCTGACCCAACAACAATTATTTTTACATCTCCTTTATGAGTTACATCTCCTTGTTTTATGCTGCAGAATACCAGAGAATGTCAGGTGAAAACATGCTACACCTTTGACAGAAGCTCGTTGAGACTGGTACTGTAGTCTAATTGTAGAGTATGAGACTGGGACTCATCATCAAAGAATAGACTCACCTGTAAATGCCCTCCACCAAAATGAGAATTTTCTTCCAGGGTCGGTGTGTTCTGGGCTGGCCGTGCACTATAGCATCTCTGAGCAGCTTCTCCAGACTCTGCATATCTAAGACAAGAAAAAACAGTATTAGTGGTGGTGGTGGCCTAGTGGGTGGGATACTTGCCTCGGGAACAAGAGATCATGGATTGGAATTCTACCTTCAGTATACCACCACTGGGTACTTAAGCAAGACCCTTAACCCCAAAGTTGCCCTGGGAGACTGTCCACTGTAGTTAGGGAATGGAAGCGTCTGTTAAATGTTTGTTAGTAAATTTGTATAATGTTTCAGCAGTTACAGTCAGAGTAAATTCTAGATATCAGTCATTTTCCAAACTATCGGTATCGGCAATTATAATGGCCGATTAATGAATATTTCAAAAATAATATAAAAAAAACGGAACGAAACACCCTTCAACCATGTCATGAGTGTTGGCGTTGTATAGTTTGTCCACCACTCTACACCGTCCCTGTTGGCAACGCTTGTGTATAACGCGCCACACATCCTGCAACCTGCTGATCCAGCCAGAGTCAGGCAGAGAGAACCAGTTATCCGCGAGTGAGATCATCAGTGAAGTGTGTTCAATAACTTATGTTAGGGAAATCTGTTGATGTTTTGTTGCGCGTTTCTGAAATTAATTTAAAAAAAAAATAAATAAATGAATAAATTATATATATATATATACATATAACAAATATTTGCAGTGTTATGTGCAGTTTTCTGCACATAATATATTAGTATTATTGTGTGAAATAGTCTCACCGTGTGAACTGTCAGTATTACTCTACTACTGATCTCTTATGTACAGTAACACTCTCCTAACCAACATTTGTGTTACCAGTAATTCACTTAACTGCAGTTTACTGCACGTTTTCACAGGATTTATTAAGACTTTATATTTTTCTTGTCTTTGTGTCTCTGTGTGACTGTGCAGTCATTACATAAGCAATTTCCTCTAGAATCAAGGTTTTCTGATTCTGAAGGGTGTAAACAGTTGAAAAAAGTTTACCTGGTACGATCCCGCTCCGTTTATGAACCGGAGACTCTGTGAGCGGCGCTAGAGACGCCACAGTGGAGCCTTTAGACAGAAACGAAGCTTAGGGTTAAAGGAAAATGATGAAATCTATAGTTCTACAGTTGACTTCATGGTTGCACTGGGGCTCCACAATCAATTCAGCTGAGGCAGCAGTTCAGCAGTGATCAATGAATAAGAGTGACTGAAGTGATTACCATTTCTTTGTGAGGCGAGGGGGGGCCATGAAGGAGCAGGGGGAATGACCTGAGAACAAGAAAAGGAAACACATCAGGAAACGGCAACACACCTCGGAGTAGCGCTACGGCTCAGAAAATCACAGAGCAAACAACAAGCACAGGCCCATAAACCTGTCAGGCCTGTTACAGCAGTGGCCCACAATTTAGAGGCCACATTTCACAAATACTTCCTTGGGGAGGTTCTTCTAATTTTCAGTTCTGACTGAAAGCTCTTAACCGAATTCTACTGATTAAATTACATTCAAGCTTGGAAAGTTCTAATCTTTCTCCAGGTGCCCGTCTGTTCAGAGTCAGGATCCAGTTTGAGAACAGAATTCTTTGGAAAGTGAAGCTGCATGCTGATGTATCCAGTACACCCTGCAGCAGTGTTCCCCAACCCTGGTCCTGCTTTAACCCTAACCCTCAGAGTGTTTTAGTAAAATCTGATTTCAACAAATAAAAAGTGTAAAGCGCTCTAAAGCTGGGGTTTGTTCGTCGCTTGCAGCTCTTTCACTCGCCGTGCCACCGCTCCCCTGGCGCCGCCTCCCCGTCCCGAAAGTTCTCCCGGGTTCTTTGTGGGCATTTAAACGTGGCATCATTAAAACCCCATTTATTACATGCTTTTATAACTGCAATAACTTTGGTTCTCTGTGACATAGAAACACCAAACCAAAGCTCAGCATGATGCCAAGGACCCTGCAAGGATCAACAATTACTGCATCTGGCCACGAGCCGAGCGCGTTCTTCGCGTGTTTCGAGGTCCGTGCTGCGGGACCTGAAGGAATCACCGGCCGCTTGCTGGCCAGATATCGGGTGTGTTCACGTCTTCAACGAGTCCCTGACAAGGCCTGCGGTCCCCAAGAGCTTCAAACGATCCACCATCGTCTTCGTGCCCAAGAACACCAAGCCCTCACGCCTGAACAACTACGGCCGGTTGCTGACTTACGAAGTAATGAAGGTGTTTGAGAGGCTGCTGAAGAACAGCATCTCCTCCTCCATCCCAAGCACCACAGACCCACTGCAGTTCGCCTACCGACCCAACAGATCCACAGAGGACGCCATCTCCCACGTCCTGCACACCACTCTCAGCCACGTGGA